>JAHVAK010000480.1:3595000-3729761 GCA_019845155.1 Luehdorfia chinensis | reverse complement strand
TGAAGGCACTGTGAGCTAGCATAATCACTGGGTATAGACTTAAGAACTGATGTCTCAGGGTGACAGGCGCAGTGTAGTGTCACACAAAAATGTTCTGGGTGACACAGCATTTGTTATAGGTAGACGTTGATTTTTACAGCAGGTGAACGATTTGCTCGTTTTGTCACTATATCCAATAAAAAAAACAACCGTCTTTAAGCACCTTCTAAAACAGTCGTCTTAAGCTTTAATTCAGACATATAGTTTACTACTTAACATTATATTTATATACATTAACATTATAGTTTACTACTTTATACTGCATTCACCTTATTGATAAGGATTACAAATACCGAACTCATTGCCTTATGGCATTCCCTTCCAGTCAACCACGGTCAAAAATTATAATACATATTATACTAAGATATTTTACGAGTTATTTTTATAACAGTATTTAAAATTAAATATGAAATAGTTATACCATGATCAAGTGTTAACGTTCCATTACAAAATATTGCATTTTCCAAATGAAATGGTACAGAACACGAATGACATTTATCTATTTCAATACAAGCACTAGTGGATGCAATTTCATGCAAAAATCTTCTGCTTGAGGCGAGAGAAAAGCCAGAAAATTTATATTTTTCCATGGCACTAACAATAAATGGAAACGAAGTGAAATACGATACGGTTTACTTGAACTACTGAATGTTCTGCACAGCCTGGATAGGAATATATTGTGTGCAAAAGTGATTGAGTTGTACAGGTAAATTGCTCATCGCGCATTCAGCAAGGACGTGGAAAGCTAACTTGCCACGTGTATTATCGACTCGTACAGACTAGGCTATATTATTGTACCTACTAAAAATATGATTTTAATCTTATCGACTTAAACGTGTCTTTGTCCAATAAAGTAAAACCAAATATGTTGAAAAGTATGTATTGTATATGCACTGTCTAGTAAATATAAAATATCTCCAACAACAATTTACTCATAATCGTAGACCAAAGCATACTCTATAATAAACATTATTTATTCATACACTACTGGCTAACTCTCTAACGTTAAATCTCCCGATTTATATTTATAGACGGGTTCCGGCACTTACCTGAACTTGTATTCATAGAAATATTCAAATTGCATGCAGTCGGTTGATTGACTGCCAGACTCTACGATTTACGATGTGAAATAAAATTTCAATACATAATCCAGTAGGTTTTTTTTTTTTAGTTTAATTTCTGATGACTTTGTTTTTTCATGTCATGAAAAAGTAAAGTAGCCTATAAATGTCCCACTGCTGAGCACAGGCCACCTCGCATTTCCGAAAGGATTCTTGGAGCTAAGAAACATCCGACACGCTTGTCTGTTGTCATGTCTTCGAAATATTTTTTTATTTTGTCGCTTATTTAAAAGTGAGAGAAAAGCATCAAAATTATAAAATTGAAAATTTGGATTGGCGCCTCATATCTATACGTTTCGAGACCGCCGTTGGTAATTTTCTAAAATCACCTAACATCTTATTTCCCAAGGGACGTGTCTGAACGAAATTTCATAGGTTCCCCCTTATATGATAATCTTTCACCGATAAAATTTAGCCTCGTACGAAAATTGTAATATATTCGCGTGTGTGTTGTAATAAAATCGCAGATTGGTTTCAAAATTATTTATTATAATATACTTTTTTTTGCCGTGTAGCGGCCTAAGACAATCTACCACCCCATCACATCCCGTGGGTGTTGTAAAAGTCGACAGAGGGAAAATGAAAACCAGAAGATGGGCAGCAGCATCTACCTGGAATATCTGAATAAATAACAACTGGCCTGCCAAGCATGACGACTATGGCAAAATCCCTCCAAATGAGAGCTACAAACTTTTGTGGTTATCTATGGGGGAGGCCTATGTGGCAGCAGTGACTTGTGATAGGCCTGAAACGACGACGACGGACGATTCTTTTTTTTTCTGTTAAGATTGTAGTAAAGTGACGTGACGGAGCAAGTGTCGTTCTTCAACCTGATGCCAAATGCACTAACACCTGCCCATAAAAATAGCAGTGTCACCCTGAAACATGATTGGCAAAATGCCGTATGGCACTCCTCTGCGCTCGTCAATATGTAACGTACGAGTAAGCAGAGGTAGCTAAGTAAGAACACGTTTACAAAAGATTAATGTTTTAAAGTAATTTTAGGTTTCGTAGTAAAAAACGAAACCCTTAGTTTGTCCTGTCCATATGTGACAACTATTTCTTAGGAACTAAAAGCACTATATAGATGACTTTTTTAAGGAAAGTGTTTTTTTATGAACCGTTTTTAGAATGATGTAGTGAAAATTCGAAAATAAAAACATGGGATGGCACACCCAACCATGTAATTGAAAAAAAAATCAGCGTATATAAGCCTTTGTAGTGCGCCCAGCGGTCGGCTCCGATGACCGCCTTCTTGTGACCGCGGGAGTCTACCAGGTTGCCCCCACGCACATACCTGTAACAGCAGTTTACTACTGGACATATGCCTCTCGAGGAGCAATGCAGTTCGTCTCATTTGCCGCGAGGGCGAAACGAGGAAAGTGGGGCGCAAAATGCCTTATCCATACTAATATTATAGATGAGAAAGTAACGCTCGCGGTCTCTTATATGTTGTTACCTTTTCACGGCAGAAATAAACAGAAATAATCATCCTGGAGTTTAGCATAGGACACTTACAGCTAGCATAATCACTGGACATCACGATCACTGTCTTAAGGTGTCGAGCACAGTATGGGGATCCGATGAAGCTGTAAAATCTGATGAAGCTAGAAAACATCCGATGAAGCTGTAAGATCCGATGAAGCTGTAAAATCCGATGAAGCTGTGAAAGCCAAAAAGGCTAACAGCAATTACATCACCGAAATTATACATCAGTGTGGCGCTAACAGAAATCCACAGTCCACAATACACAGATTCTGCATTTGTTATGGGATGGCATTGCACTTACCATCTTGGCGAACCGTTTTGCTCATCTCGTCACTTTATCAAATAAAAAAAAAAATCCACTTGGACGAATTTGCAGGCTTCAGCTTGTTATATATAAACATTAGTCTCAGTAAATTCTCTATTTTCGACGTGAATCATCTTTGGGCGTCATGTGAATAAATTTTTCAGGGACAAATTTGAGTGGAGTGTTTGCGTGCAAGGTTTGTTATTCATTATTAATAATTATCGATTAATTGATAATTGTTTACATACCAATCAGTTACTTTACAGTGATTAATGTTTTAGTAAAATCATGTTCTTTTATTTTTATTTTAATCGAATATCTAATATTTTTAAGTTTCGCTTCTGTCACGTGTACCGAGATGCTCGTGCCCTTTATTTAAATTGTATACTTTTTCGAATATACGTGTCTTACGACCATCACGTCTGAGTTATTTACATTTACAATAACAACATAGGTAAAGTGCTTGCAGATGCTTTGTATTTATCAAAAGTAATGAAGCTAGGCTCCGAGCATTGCAGCTTGCACAGGTGCAAGTGTCAGGACACTAAAGAAAGTAAAATGTTTTTTGTTATTAGTAAAATAAAGTTTTCAATTGCAGCAAAATATTAAGTCTTAAAGCTGAGGACTTTTCATTGAATTTCGAAATTTCGCATATTGCTTCATTGGCCATGGTCTGTTCTAAATTAGATTTTATCAGAAATGTAAAAAGTATTTACCTTCTTTATTTTCATTAAAATAAAAGTAAAACTAACAGACTATAAATTTCCTAATGCTGAGTGCTGAGTTTCTCATTTCTGAGAGGATTTTGGTGTGGGATCTTTCCGACTCTTGTCCACACTGCTGCTCTAATGCAGACTATACACATCCTCAAAAGTTTTTTTGTTGCTCAGACATGAATATTTCCTCACGATGTTTTTTCTTCGCCAATGAGGACATAGTAATAAG
Organism: Luehdorfia chinensis; assembly: GCA_019845155.1. NCBI lineage: Eukaryota > Metazoa > Arthropoda > Insecta > Lepidoptera > Papilionidae > Luehdorfia > Luehdorfia chinensis. The sequence continues at coordinate 3,725,864 of JAHVAK010000480.1, read as the reverse complement.
CTCTTAAAATTGAAAAACAATTTGTGGGAATCGATATTTTGACACTCGAAAATGAGGGCGAGCGCCCAGCCCCAGAACTGCGACGACTATCTTAGTTACGAGGTTGCGGGTCGCTGTTTCGATTCTTGCTCGTAACAAATATTTGTAAGATCTCTTTAAATTATTAGTATATATAGTGCATACATACAGTCAGGTCTTTGTTCCATAGAAGGGGTGGGGAGAGTGCAAACTCGTTAAAATAAACTGAAATGCAAACTCTTTCAAAAGAATGAAGACTTAAATTTGTAGCTAGTTCATTAATGGTTTTCTATCTACTACTTTATTTTACTGGTGGTAGGATTCCTATGCTGGAATCCATCTAGGTACGTACCACCCCAGGGACAGTCATTCTGCCGTGAAGCAGTAGTGGACAAGCATTACTGTGTTTCGGTTTGAAGGGCACTGTGAGATAGCGTAATCACTGGTCATTTGAGACTTAAGAACTGATGTTTCAGTGTGCACAGAGCGCAGTGTGGTTTCACACAGAAATATTCTAGGTGACAGGGTATTTGTTGTGGGCGGACGTTGTACTTACCATCAGGTGTGTCATCATGTGGTGTTTTGTCACTTCATACAATAAAAAAAATACTATATAATAAAAAATGGAAAGAGTTACACGGGTAAGTAACGTAGTTTAGTAGCAAACGATTATAATTAATTAGGCATCTTGGTGAAAATCCGAATGCCCTTTATCAATAGGGAAATCCTGATGCCGACGGAAGAAACCGAAAAGTGCAAGGAGGTCCCCGAGGTTTTTTTTTGATCTCGGGTTATGATAAAAAATTTGTAGTTATACCATATTTTTTTTTTTTATTTAACAAATAATTTATTATTAGTAAGTGCAACGTCTGCCCATAACGAATGCTGTATCACACAGAACAAACAAAACAGAAGTAGAATTGCGCAGTGTGGTGCCACACAAAAAGGTTCTAGCTGTGGCAGCAATTATGGACGGATAGCACTTAACATCAGGTGAACGATTAGCTCGTCTCGTCAATTTCTTCCACAAAAAAATATCCTTTACTTTTTGCAAGAATTAGCTTCGTTTTCACTAACAACTGTTCATTTAATATAACAGGTTTACGTTTGACACGATCACATCGCGGTCGCGTGTAATTTATGTTTTTATTACTGCGCAAATGCTCGAACATCAAGCAACAAATTACAGGCCCCTTTCACATAAGAAGGCTTGCGGAACAAATTATGCTATAACTCATAGCGGGGAAGGATACACGTTGCAAAACTAAGCTTTGTCCAGTCGCTTTTTTTTTCATGAAATTAGTCGCGTGAAATGCGTCTCGACGAATGTCAGGAAAATGAATATCAATTATTTAGTTGTTATTACTGAAATTTATTTATTTTGTCTTTCACTGGATTTGAACATACATAAGATCACGACTGTATCCCATAAGGGGTAGTCAGAGACTGGGCACTCAATGCAAAAACAGATGACCGCCACAATCGACGTTTCAACCAAAACAATATAATGCACTTGGTGTGATCGGTGGTGAGCCCATCGCCACCATGCGCTGTTGAAAGTATCGTTAAATAACGGCATGAAACAAAAACACAAAATTTCTTACCAGTTCTTACAAATTATTATTAAGATGGCCATCATATCATCATCATCATAATTTCAGACTACCTTAGTCCACTGTTAAATAAAGGCCAGCAAAATAGTGCATGTAGTCGATTCATCTAGTGAGAGGTCGCCCTCACTGCGTTTGTCGATACGAGGTGTGTCCACTCGAGAACGTTTCTTCTCCAACGGTTATCGGTTCTACGGGCTGTATGGCCGGCCCATTGCCATTTCAGCTTGCTATATATAATCCCTATGACTATGTTGGTTAAGCTATTTCTGCTGTGGATGTAATAGTTACGGTTTCGGTTATCATTTCATCTCGCAGATCCAACAGATCAACTCCGAGCATAGCCCTTTCCATAGCTCACTCAGCGACTCTGAGCTTTATCATGCGGCTGGCAATAGGCCACGTCTCGGTTCCGGATGTCGTCACTGGCAACACGCGCTGGTTAAACCTCGCAGACCACGATACGGTCACTCATGTTCTACCTAATACTGTACACACACACATAATTATTTCTTATAGTTACGCGAACACTAACAATTAAATAAAACTAATTTTAAGGATTTCTATAAGGAGGATGATCTATTATATTCTATTCTATTCTAATTATAATATCAATTATTTATCAAACAATTATTACATTTTTTAACAACCATTTTATTAAGGTCGGCATTGGGTCTCGAACGTATGAACTCGTGATATTCAAGTCGAACGCCTGCAACACAATGCAAAAATGCTGTACTATCATTTCCGGACATACAGACGGACAAAGAAGATGGAAGATATATATCTATTTTATTAAATTGATAGCCATCATTGATACGATCAATTACTGACATAATCATTTATAGTAATATTGACGTATGTACTCGTATCCAACCGTGTTCAGTGGTTTGGAACATAGACGATGAATTGTTTGATTTACTATGCAGGCTAACAATCAATACATTGTATTGTATCTAACGTTAAATGCGATGCAGTGCATTACTCAATGTCGTAGGAAATTACAATATACCTTAAATGCTCATCATTTATATAACATCACGGCTATAATCACAACGGCTCGTTTAGTGCCGACTTCAGGCGATCGACTTCAGCGCTGCGGAACGTGAACTTACAAACATTTATTTAAGACAATGGTTCAGAGTCCGCTATATGTATGAGCCAATACAAAACTCACCAACAATTCTGTTATTTTGCCGTAAAGCAGTAGCACAGTAAATATATCAAGCAGTATGGAAACTAGGCCCATTTGTTGAGATAAAAGAATACTACCACTCCATCTCATCCAATGGATCTCGTAAAAGGCGAGTAAGGAATTAAACTGCACTGTGCACCCAACAGCGCATGGTGGCGATGGGCTCACCACCTATCACACCAAGTGCATTATATTGTTTTGGTGAAACGTGGATTGTGGCAGTCATCTGTTTTTGCAGTGAGTGCCCAGTCTCTGACTACCCCTTATGGGATACGGTCGTGATCTTATGTATGTAAATACCTAACTACTCTCGATTGGAGCACTAAGGTTGTCAATCTATAAATTTTGTAAAAATTAAAAGTTATTTTTAATCTATTAATTAAAACATATATTTAGCTTCTATAATGATGAAATAATCGAAATAATAAACTAGTTTACAAACAGAATTAGATAAGAACAAAATTAGATAAGAAAATCCAAGACGTATTTATTATAAATACATATGCCACTTTGCCCTAAAGATTATAATCGCTTACTACTGTTAGAATGAACTGTTTTGATTGGGTAGATGGCATACGACCACAGTTATCCTCTCAACATCACTATGAATATGAAATATATACATAAAAACATATTATGTGTAAGTTGTTTATGTAATAGACGATAAATATTGAATAGTTTGTACGCAACAATTTCAGATGAGAATATTTTCTTGTTTCGTACTTTTAAGAGCGTGATTCTTCAGTAGTCGGTGCTAGTTTTTAATTTAAATTTTTGCTTATATTAGCAAGTTATGATGGTAATCAGCGATGTATCGCGATTACGGAATGTCCGTGGCGCAAGCAACACATTTAAAACGCGTAACGTAACCACTTGTCTCGAGGCGGCGCCCGAGACTGACAGCACTGCAACGTCCGCTTAGATTACTACAAAGCGGACGTCGCAGTGTGCAAAGATTACTGTATACTGGTTAATATAAGCAGGTACAATTTTGCGTAAATCCATTAAAGTAAAACAAAGAAATAACAAACAAAGTAACACTCGTTGTGTGGTGAAACACGTGTCGTATTTTCGACCTCAGTCGTGTGTATTGGTAGTGATGTAGTGGTGGAGGGCGTATTGGCGGTTCACGGTGGAACGGTGGTGATCTGATACTTGAGTTGTGGTGTAATCTGGAACTACTTTCTCCCCCCGGGTCGAGAACTTAGCCCCTCTGACACCCGCCGGTCGACGAATTTCCGTTTAGCGTTGAGTTCGCTCCGCTTTACGTTGAGAACGTCGTACTGGCCTCGAGTTATTAGATAGTCCCGGGTTCGTGTAGCGGTGCGATCGAAACTTTTTTCTTTTTAGAAAGAATTTTCACGGCACCCGTCGGACGACGCACTCCGCCTTTTCCAAGGCGTCGAGACGTCTCCCCGGCCACGCACTCAGGACACCCTTGCAGTGTGTGTTACCGCGTATCTGCTCGTCAGCTTTGTGTGCCTACTCGTCGGTCGTTGAACATCGCTTGCGCTGCTTTGTTGTTTTTTATAAATAACCAAGTACGCAAGTCGGTGGGCTTCGGACGATTTGAGCGTGCACTCGTTGACGGCAGTGCGCAGAGTATACCATTGCGCCGTTAGAACTAGGGTGAACAGCAGTAACCTACGCTTGCGCGGGAAACTGCATCACCTCTGGAACTTTCGGCTTTTTGCGCTACTGTGTGTCAGTAACTGTCTGTGCCTAACGTCACACAGATCGCAAATTCACAGCACTATCTACGCCCTTTTTTGTCAAAAAGGGGTAAATAGTGTGCCTTCCGAGGCAAACGTCTTCTTGTTTCTTTGTTTCTTTGGCCCGTTGGGCACTCAAGAAAACTTCAAATGGACTCAAGCAAGGACAACCAGGAGGTTAGGGACCAGGAGTATTCCAGATCCGGAACCCCCACTAACCAGGAAGACCAGACAAGAGAACAGCCACGAGAACAGCGCGTAATTCGCAGAGTGCGCCAGCGAGGCGATGCAATCATCGACCGCCCGCTCTGCTTGCGTGACATGTTCACGTCAGGGAACTCGAGGGTGCTGCCAGCCGGTAGCCTCACACCAAGACCCACTACTAGACTGACTAAAGACTCGGACCAAACGCCGATGAGATGCCGCGAGGGAAGCGACATCATGACCCCGAGACCTGTGTGTCTCCCCGGGACTGAAGCCGCACCCATGCGTGGCATCAAAACGGCGTCCAAACACACACCGCCGGAGACAGAGGATGCTTACTATGAGAAGAAGCAGCGGGTCGTTATTTATACGTCCCCGTCCCCCTCACCCCCGCCGGTACCATCTACATCGGGGACGCAGGAGGGGAGGAGGGTACACACTGCCCCCCCCCGCTCCCCCTCACCCTACACTGGATCGGAATGCGGTACACCGGTGCGATCCAGGGACTCATCACCCCATCACCGCATCACAACTGAAGCGCTAATACACCAACAAGGAGGAGAAGAGAATTTCGGCTGGAATTCAACGACTTATCGTTCGCTGGATCAACAAGTCGGAACTCGTTCCCCCCCCACCCCCGCCCGCGCCCCCGCACCCCGTTCAAGGGATAGCAACGGTGAAGATATCGCCAATATCTCGATGGCGAGCTACGCAGAGAGGGCAGCAACACCACGTGCGGCTCCTAGAAACGTGACTCCCGGAAGCCAGCGACTGCAGCCCTCCCCTCTCCAACATCAACAAGAGCAGCAGCAGCAAGTTTTCGAGAGGCCTACGGCCACGTATCCGCCCCTGGTCGTCGAATGCCTGCCCAATTGGGTAAGGCATTTTGAAACACTGCGTGCAAAATTAGGCCACGCCCCCAACGCACGTCCTTTTGGAAAAGGCGTGCGATTTATCCCGCAGAGCCCGGAGGAGTACAGGACGGTGCAGAGGTACCTCACTGACCTCGCCAAGGAGGACCCCGCACTATCCTGGTTCTGCTACACACCGGCCAATGAATTACCAACGAAAGTAGGCATAAGAGGCCTACCAGTCGATACTGAGCCAGGACTCATAACAGAGGCACTTCAAGCACTAGGCTTCCCGGTGAGGTTTGCTAGAGCAATCCCACCGAGAAGGGGTCGACCTGGCTGCTTCTTTCATGTGCAACTGGACCACCTCAACCAGCAAGAGTTAAGCAGACTGTATGCAGTAACAGAGTTACTCTACATGCCTGGAGTTACCATCGAAGGATGGAAAGGCAAAACAGGGCCGGCGCAATGCCACAGGTGCCAAGCGTTCGGGCATGCGTCGGCTACCTGTTACAGGCCCATTAAATGTGTTCGCTGTGCGGGCGAACATTTCGCCGCAAACTGCGACAAAGCAAGGGATGCCGAACCAAAGTGTGCGAATTGTGCACGGAACCACACTGCCAACGACCGTCGTTGCCCGGTGCTTAAGAGGGAAGCCCGGAAGCGTGGAATCCAGCTGCCAGCACCGCTACCGGAACGCCCGACTACAAGGAGGCCTGCACAAGCGCCGACTGCAGGGCCCAGCCGTACGAACGCGGAAGGATGGACTACCGTGCCCAGGGGCAGACGACAACCTGCGCCACAAGCACCACAGCCACCACAACGGCCACAATTGCCACGCTCTACTGTAACAATATCCAGTAGAGCGGCAACAACTTCAACCGCGGCGCCTCCACTACCAGCGCGTCGGTTGATCAAACCTAAACCGAAACCGACCCCAAGAGCCCCTGCAAACACAGAGGCGCCGCCACAGGTGCCCATAAGAAAGAAGCGCAGGGGCCGTAAACGCAAATCCAGGCGACAACCGCAAGCATCCACTCCGTTAGCGACGAGCCTCGCAAGGCAAGGAATCCAACAAGATGGACAAACCACGCGACCGAGGTTTCGAACCTACGAAGCTGCGACCATCGACCGGACGCAACACGTAGTGCCCGCCGAACATGCACGCTCGGTAAGAGGCACGGAAACGGGTGGATTCAAAATTACCATTAATAATCGCCAGACAGGGGGCCCGAGAACCCTGCCGAGAGCACAACAGCCAACTACTCAACCACAGCCGCAACAACAAAGGCAACGTCAACAACAGCCCCTCCCACACATAGGGAGCGGGAATGTGACTATCAACATTAACGAAGAGATCGTTTCAATGTTGATACAGCTAGTGTCTGACGTCCTTACCGCCCTCTCGGCGGGTTCCAACCCAGCAGAAGCCCTCGCTAGGGCCCTCACCCAGCTATTAGCATTCCAATGGCGTACACCGGCTTAAGAATCATGTACTGGAATCCCGGCGGAGTGCAGTCTCGAGCTGCAGAGCTGCGCCTCCTCGCCCAAACTCATAATATACAGATTATATTATTGGGCGAGTCGAAATTGAAGCCGGGATCAATATTTAGAGTACCGAATTTTTTCGTGTATCGGCGCGACGAAGTCTCCCCACTAGGCATACCGTATAGAGGTACGGCGGTGCTAGTGCGTAGGGACTTAGTACACGAAGAACTCGACTTGCCGGGATTTATTTCAACACGCTCGATTGGCATTAGGCTTAGCACAGCCGGGAAGGATTTCCGGATTTATGCAGCTTACCGCCCTCCCGGCGGACGCTTCCATCCCTCCGACGTCCGGACAATATTCGACGGAAGCTCCCCTGCTATCATGGTGGGTGACCTCAACGCCAAACACCCGGCTTGGGGATCTAGAGTCACTAATGTGGCAGGTAGAGAGCTCTACGACGACGCTGAGGAAGGGGATTATATGGTGCGAGGGCCAGATGAACCCACACACCACCCCTTCCGTGTTAACTGCAGTCCGGACGTGCTGGACATCGTGCTATGCCACAAGTGGGATTACCCGGTCGATATAGAGGTGCTTCATGAAGTGAATACGGCGCACCTCCCTATATTGCTGACACTGGACCTCGTAACAGGAGCCATCCTGCCCAGAGCACCCAGGACGAAAACTAACTGGGGCGTATACCAGAACGCCCTCGCGAACCTGACTCTCGGCGGACCTCTACACACAGCGGAAGACGTAGAGGCCGCAGCCACAACTTTTAATACCACAATAGCGGAGGCTAACACTGCGGCCTCCACAACTATACCACCTTCAGGAAGCCGAGAGCAGCTACCTTCATCGCTGCGCGCCATGCTTAGCAAGAAGCGCGCACTTCGGAAGCTCTGGGCCCGCACAAGATGCCCCAGGATTAAAAGCGAGCTCAACAGCCTGTCCGAGAGGGTGTCAGAAGAGGCACGCAACCACAGAGGGGTGCAGTGGGAGCAACGGTTAGATGCGGCGGGCGATGATCGCACGTCGCTCTACCAACTCAATCGTGCACTCTCTCGGACAAAAACTCCCGTCTGCCCGTTGTTCAACAAAGACGGCGGACGTTGTTACGAGGCCATCGACCGGGCTGAAGTACTAGCGGAACATCTGGAAGAAGTCTTCAGTCCCAACCCCAAGGATGCCAATCTCACAGAGCACTATAGCGTTGTTGAAAGCCGCGTACAAGAGCTCCTGTCCGACGCTATCTCGCCTCTACCGGGTGATGTCTTTATCTCCCCGGCGGAGGTTAAGAGGGCTATGCGTCGACTCCCGGTGCGGAAGGCGCCCGGGAACGACGGGATCACAAATGCCGCCATCAAACAGCTGCCAAGGAGAGCCATTGTCACCATGGCACGGCTGTTCAACGGGGTGCTCCGAACAGGACACTTTCCTTCTATATGGAAGACAGGTAAGGTGATCGTGTTGCCGAAAGCTGGTAAGGATCGGCGCCACCCATCGAGCTACCGACCTATCACGCTGTTGCCGCACATCGCCAAGCTGTTCGAGCGGCTGTTGCTGAGACGAACTCGCCCGTGCATACCGCTACGGGCTGAGCAACACGGGTTTCGCAGCGGCCACTCTACAACAACTCAACTAACCCGCGTGCTACACTACATGTCGGCTGAGAAGAACCGCGGCCGACAGACGGCGGGGGTCTTTCTCGATATAGAGAAGGCCTTCGACCGGGTGTGGCACGACGGGTTGATTTTCAAACTCACAACTAACTCTACACTGCCTCAAGCGATAGTGCGGCTTATAGCGTCGTATCTCGATGGGCGGAAATTCTACGTGTGTGTTGAGGGAGCTAGCTCGGCAACACGATCCATACAAGCAGGAGTACCTCAGGGCGGCTGCCTATCTCCAATCCTGTACGCGGCATACACCGATGACATCCCCACACTGGAAGGTCGCCTCCAGGAGGGTGCAGAAGATGTCATGTTGGCGCTGTTTGCAGATGACAGCGCCTACTTTGCGTCGTCTCGTCGGGCCGAACTTGCCATTAGCAAGTTGCAACGGCTGCTGGACTTACTGCCGGAGTGGTTAAATAAGTGGCGGACTGTTGTCAATGTTGACAAAACTACCGCCCTTATCACTCTCCGGCCTCGCAAGAGGACAACACTCCGGCTCTGTGGGCAGGACGTAGAGTGGTCGACGGCCGTCAAATACCTAGGGTGCATCATTGACCGCTCGCTGCGCATGGTACCTAATGTGGATTTGTTAATCCGCAATACCAGGGGCGCGCGAGCGGTCCTCCGGCCAGTACTGGCGTCACACCTGCCGACCCGGGTTAAGATGGCCGTCTACAAAACCTACGTCCGCTCCAGACTTACTTACGCTGCACCCGCCTGGTACGCACTGACCTCGGCAACGCAACGTAAAAGAATTCAAGCCCAGCAGAACCTCGCGCTACGAACAATCGTAGGAGCAGGTCGCTACGTCAGAAATGACGTCATAGCCCGGGACCTTAAGATCGAAACCATCGTCGAATTCGTTACCCGGGTGGCGCGTCGGCTATTTGACAGAGCCGACAATGGGCCGCACGACCATCTGTGCGGCTTTGCGCCCCTTCATGCCAGACCACCAGAAGGGCGACCGCTCCCGCGCGAGTTGTTGCTGCCGCCGCCGACCGCCCAAGGGGGCCAGAGTCGAGCGGCAGGCCCGACGACCGCAGGGGAACGCCCGTGACGACGCACCACGGTGTATAAATTTCCTTAGCTTCGTTGATCTGTGTTTTCAGCAAGTTAACTTTTTCTATTTTCTTTCAGTGGTTGTAGAATTCTGCCTACACCACTTTTATACATAATTTTATACATAACTTTATACAATCCACGCTTCCCGCAACCCTTGCGTAGCAAGGCTGCATTTAATCTATTATTTATTTGTGTATTTCTGGTTTCCAATTGTCCTGAATAGATGTCTTTAAAATAATATATTTATGTGACGTCTTATACTCTGTGTTTTTATATAGTATGTATATTTAATTTCAGGACAATTTTTCTTCTTTTGGTAATGCGATTATGCCGCGTTGGTCTGCTATATTAGTGGGTCAACGCGGCACTCTTACGCAAACTTCAAGCTCCGGCCATCGTTGTTTTGTTCGCTCGCTCTGACGGGCACATCGCTTGCTCGTTTCCGGCAGGGCGTCTTGCTCGTTCGAGCGGGCGTCCCGCTCCTTGGTCGTCGAGTTTGTTGTTTACCTTTTGTCCTTTCACCTATCTTATCTTTTCTTTTTAATGCCCGTGAATGCTGCAGCAACCATTATGTTTATGTATAATGTTTAGTATGTATATATTAATCTTCACTGCAGCATTCACCCTTCCCACAAATCCGCAAACGCGGTACCCAAGACCGGGGGGAGCAGTGCCCCCCCGCGATGATTTCTCGGGCAAAGAGGTTCGCCTCGAGGCCCGTACCTGCACGACGCCTCAACGTCGTAGCAGAAGACCGGCAGGTGGAACGGTGCACGCTATTAGAAAGGGCGGGCGGTGCTCTACAAAATCTAAGCTTTTAATGCGCAGCTTAGCAAATTAAGGGCTAGGGCCAGTTATTCTGCCGTGAAGCAGTAATGTGTAGACATTACTGTGTTTCGGTCTGAAGGGCACCGAGAGCTAGTGTAATCACTGGGCATATGAGACTTAAGAACTGATGTCTCAGGGTGACGGGCGCAGTGTAGTGTCATACAAAAATATTCTGAGTGACACATTATCCGTCATGAGCAGACGTTTCACTCACAAATAGGTCAACGTTTTGCTCGTCTCGTCACTTTTTCTAATAAAGAAATCCTACCGTACTGGGACTTTAAGGCAGGTTTAAAAAAAAAACGCGTTCGACTCAGTAAACGTCATAGCAGTGAAGCTTATATATGTTAAATAATTTATTGAAATAAAAAAATTATAATAACTCTTTAATCACTTTGTATTTCTCAAGTCGCGCAACTGAAACGGAAATTATCTTATTTTTTTAGCGGTACTTTTAAAAAATGCCAATTAATATGACAGTAGGGGCTAAAATAAAAGAGATATATATCTCTCTTATATATACTATCGTGTGCGACTCAGAGCACGTCACAGAAGCGAAATTTATATATGTATATTGGAATTTGATAAAGTAAATATAAATAATATGAACTAACAAAAATATATCTGACTGCAAATTAACTGCTCGGTGTATAATAATTAATTTATCGATAAATATTAAAATTACGAATACCGAAAACGTACGAAAACGCTACACACAAACTCGAGCTTGAAGTATTAAACTCATCGCGCCCAAAGAAGTATTTTTTTCAGTAAATAAAGATTCAAAGTAAACAGAACTACTTATAATTACAGTTCGATGAGTCGATTAGTTATTTACGTGAAATAAGTCTGTAGGTTGTAATCGATTCCATTTTATATTATTAATAAGAATTCTTAGTTCTTAGTTCTTTTGTGACGTCCATTCCCTTGAAAGGACCGCGCCTCCGCTAGTTGTCATGTTAATGGATCGGCTCGGCCGGACCGGAGCATTATACTACAGCGTTTTATATGGTGAGAACAACATAGATATGTTTTGATTTAGATGTACGTGTCTAGTATTTTTATAATATTCTATATTTCCTATAACACTGAACAGTTATATATGAAGACAAAAACTTAAATATTAAAACCTTAGTATAACCTGTTTGTATCGTAACAGCAGACTAAAAGAAATAGAATAAAATCTTGTGACTACCGATATATGGTGAAATTAACATATCTCGATTTTACCGGCGTCAAAATTATTAGCCTGTGAAGAATTTGAAGTTTTGGTTAGTTAGAAGGATTATCCAGCAATGGACTAATGTTAAGACAAATTCAGAATAGAACACATTTCATGAAATAAAATTCACTTATAAACTTTCGTATAAACAGTATCAGGTTCTATAATATAGGAATACAAGTGTACTAAGTGAGTGCTCTGTGTATAGACACACAGGGGCATCCAACCGACCTAACCTACCCGCGGCCGATGTAACGCTGATATGATAAAATCAGAGGCAAGGACGCTGTATCAGAGACACGGGGACAAACACGAAACCCTAAAAACCAACAATTTGAGTTTTTGAACAAATTTTGATACCGGCTTGGATTCGAACCAAGGACCCGCGTGGCAGTAATGAGCTTCTCTAACCACTAGACTACGCCGTCGTAAAAAGATACCCTAGTCGCTAATAAAATCTAACACAAACTTTAATTAACGTCTTTTTTTAATGATAAGACTGAATAACAATGAGTTTGTAAGATAGCGACTTGGCTTTGAACTTCTTACGTGTTTTTAAATTTATTAGATTGCGTTAGACCTTCTTTAAAATAAATTGCTATTTTATTTACGTAGATAAACTAATGAAGTTGTTATTTATAACAGTTAATAAAAAAGAGCGCGTGCAATTCAGTACACGTGACCGAAATAAAACTTATATATTAAATTAAAAAAATTATTAAAATAAAAATAACTTTTCAGTATATTAATTGATCGATTAATATTTATTAAGAATAACAGACACGCTGCACGAAAAGGCTCCCATCGTGCCCAAAGAAGTTATACTCAAAAAAAATTCGTTAAGACGTTTAAGCCATCATAAATGTGGTCTGAATTGGTGCGAACAACGCTAAAATTGTTGATTACATTAATTTATCCTGATTCACCACGTGCTCGGCGGTGAAGGAAAATATTATAAGGAAACCTGGATGTCTGAAATATAAAATAACAAGCTTATGCCCGCGACTTCGTCCGCGTGGAGATAGGTATTTTACATATCCCGTGAAAACTATTTGATTTTCCGTGATAGAAAGTGTCCTATGTCCGTTTCCAAGATGCAAGTTATCTCTGTGCAAACAGCGTTAAATAATTTGGTTTTTTCAATATTGTAAAATACACTATAATATAATATTAAGTATGATATTAAAATGATATAATAAATATATAATAACATTTGCAGTATCTTACAAATAAATTTAAAAAGTATATCGAATTCTTTTTACGCGCTTAATGTCCCAGCTTAGGGAGAGAATCCGCTGACTTTCTTGTATAAGCGGATTGCACCAAGTCTTCTAACACTTGCCTTTGTGTAAATTCAATGTCTTTGTGAAAGGATTTAAGGAGATAAAATATAAGTAGACATTATTCTCCTTTTTACATGAAAACGCGACCATCTGGCGACGAAATTTAAATTTCGTGACAAAGCTTACCAGTTTCACTATATCTACACTGAGTCATCACCAACTTAGACGATGAAGATTAACGAGCGAAAAACTATAACCTACAGGTACTTAAGTCCCCAAGAGCCTGGAAAATTCTGGAAGAATTGCTGGAACTATCCTCAGTAAAAAAGGCATGTAATACGAGTAATTTAGTTTCATATTTATCGGTAACAAAAAGTTCACTTTAAATACATACATTTTACTCTTTAAAAGTAAGTAAAATCGTAGGTGCTATTATACTCTGCCGGAAACCTATCGGCAATAATAATGTATCGCCTGATTATAATGGATTATCATCATCATCGCTTCAACCTATCACTAGTCCATTGCTGAACATATGTCTTCCACATGGATTTCAGTTAAGTCAGTAGCTCTTATTTCAGAGGGATTTGCCATAGTTTCCACGCTTGGCAGGCGGGTTGGCAACCGCAGTTTATTTATTCAGATATTCCAAGAAAATGCTGCTGCCCATTTACTGATTTTAATTTTCGCACTGTCGACTTTTACGTCACCCACGGATGGTCGATTCTCTTAAGCCGCCACCACACAGTAGATTAAAGAATTAACTTCCTCTGACACCTAAGGGGAGAAATTGGGTTGTGAATTTATTAGAACCTTTGACACATGATGATTGTTACAGAACTAACACCAATTTCTTTATAAAGTTGATATTAAAGGACTTATTCTTTTGTCCCTTTCAGATTTATTACGTAGTCTGTCAAATCTGCACTTGAGATATTAAAAAGTTTAATTCTAAACCAATATTGCTTATTGTATACAAACAGGCGATGCTTGTAAACAATTTGAATTATTAATGAACTACATTTGAGCATAACAATAAGCTAACATATATTATAGCTGTAGATATGCAGATCTGGAATTAGCTTTGAAATGTTGCAACCTGACTAATTCAGTCCATAGCTTATAGAGAATATTAAACCAGGGCCTATAATAATATTAATTCCATAAGATGTATTTGAGATTATAGATACTTGGATATTTGATCTATGTAATAAAGAACTGATTCAGTTAAACAAAATACTTAATATACATTAACACACAATAGAAAAGATAACTGGCAATAAATATGACATTCATTCAATTTCATAGCTTATTGCCGAAAAGTAACAATAACATTGGCGGTAATTTATTTAAAACGGTGCTCTATAGTAGTTTTTCTCCTGTGTCCGTAGAGAGCGGCGCGCAGCTATCGTTAATAACACCGCGTACACAAGATACACCCGTGTTCCAGGGCGGATCTCACCGCCCAGAGTTACCGACACGACAAGTCGACAGTCCGAACGGAGGCCCGCTGCCTCCCTCGGACGGTCATATGACTTCAGATAATAATTTTATGGCACGCCAGCGAACGCAACGGTCCGAATTAAGATGTTTAGTAGGAGTTTATATTTACGTATTTATGTTTGGGTCAAACCAAACCTGGCACGTGGGCCCCGGGCCCGCGAGCACAGCATCCGATGAAGCTGTAAAAGCCAAAAGGCGAACAGCGATTACTTCACCGAAATTATATATATCAAGGCCAGTCATTCTGTCCTGAAGCAGAGGTGTGCAAACATTACTGTGTTTCGGTACGAATGGCACTGAGAGCTAGCTTATTCACTGGGCATATGAGACTCTCCTGTGTCGTGGGTGCGTTTTATAGACATAAATTGCACATGCACAAACTTACAGATCCGGTACCGGAACCTGCGATCCGCGGCGTAGAAGCCAAGGGCGCTAGGCCCTTGGCTTCTACGCACTGGGCCAACCGAGCCATATTATATAACATATAAAATTCCGTTTCCTTACTTGAAAGGATTTTTATAAATAGTAAAAAAAAACTAAATTTTACAAGTTTCCAAATTATTTTTGTTTACATATTCTGGTGCATACTTTGTTGTAAATGTTTTTAGAAAGAAGCTAGCGGTAAGCGAATGGCATGAAAATCATGTCGTGTCCTCTTTGAGGTGGTCTACCGCGATAAAGGTCAACCTCCTGGACGCTACTGAAGGCTTCTGTCATTTTCTTTGTCGAAAATATCACCGACCTATTTCTCTATAAAATAATTAATTCTAAACTTATTATCATTTCGTGTTTTGGCATTATATATATACATTCTAGTAGGTTTTAACATATTTGTAATATTATGTTATTAGAGATGATCACTATGACACTATTAGTTAATAACTTGGGTCAAGTAGAGTTAAAAAAATACTTTCGACAAGTATGAGGAAATTATAAATATTTAACTAAAATAATTCTGTTCTATTTTCTAACTACTTTCAACTATTTAGTAACTAACTACGAACTATTTGTAAATTAGAATCATGTATAGTATTATTTTTATGCATGTTGTAGCGAAGGAAAGTCTAGTGACTAGCTGAAACATTTTGAAAACAGTTTTAGTAGAAGCTATAGTTTGGTTTAGTTTCTCGCGAAAGTCGCAACTACGAGCATAATTTAAAAACTTTTACCAAATCCGGCGTCACCGGAACTTGAGACGGCATTAAACTCAATGTTTGTTTTCAAAATATATTTCATTTGTTTTGTTTACTATTATAAGATTTATGCAAAGAATGTACATTCTATAAGAAACAAACTAGGATCGCCAGTAGATACTACTGTTTAGAGAAATGCGGGTATAAATGTTTGTTAGTAAGTATCCCTCATCCGATTATTCGGCATGACATGGCAGCGAATGAGGATCTTTAAGTCTGTCCCATCCCGAGGAATAAGAGTAGACAAAGGTAAATGCCAGGAAGATGTCTTGAAGGTGTAATGACTAAATTGTTCCTTCGTTATTATCCTAAAAAGAAAGATAAATCATTCTGAGAACACCACCGGTAATTCCTCAACTGTACGGACAATGCAGGAATCCTTCTAGGTAGGTACCACGCCAAGGCCAGTTATTCTGCCGTGAAGCAGTAGTGTGCAAACATTACTGTTTCGGTTTGAAGGGCACTGAGAGCTAGCGTAATCACTGGGCATATGAGACTTAACAACTGATGTCTCAGGGTGAGCGCAGTGTGGTGTTGCATAGAAATGTTCTGGATGACAGAGCATTTGTTATGGGCAGACGTTGCACTTACTATCAGGTGAACGTTTAGCTCGTTCCGTCACTTTTATGAAATAAAAGCGAAAGTTTTTATTTCAATGTTTGATATGCTTTTGTTTACTAGTAGGATGATTCCTTCCTATGCAGGAATCCATTTAGATAGGTACGACCGTAATGCCGGTTATTCTGAGTCCAAGCAGCTATGTGCTTACGATAGTATTTCGGTTTGCCAGTTACGGTGACGAGCGCAGTTGAAGTATCTGAATGTGAAAGGAGTATGTGAATTCGTACTGTTATGAGCAGGTGTAATATTTACCATAAATTGAATGACTTGCTCTTTTCATTACTTAATAAACATGTACCCAAGTCATCATCATCATCATCATTTCAGCATATCACTAGTCCACTGCTGAACAAAGACCACCATAGGGGGAGTTTTCCATAGCTGCAACGCTTGGTAGGCGAATTGGCAACCGCAGTTTATTTATTCAGATGTTTCAGGAAGGTGCTGCTATCCATCTCATTTTCCCTCTGTCGACTTTAACGACAGCCACGGAATGAGATGGGTTGGTAGATTCTCTTAAACCGCCACCACACGGCTGCAATATAATTATTAACATACGAGTATTTGGAGTTTTTTACGCGTTTTCCTTTCAATTACGTAATGTACTCGCAAAAATGGGAAAATACAGGAATTAAGTTTCTGTGACACTGACGCTATAGTAATAGTTATTTAATCAAAAACCCTGCTTATAGGAATTTAAGAGTTTCATGATTATCTCTTGGATCCCATCGTCAGAACCTTGACCAATCATAAATGAGACCACCCTTACTGTACTTAATCTAATAAAAAAGGATTTCTTTTCATTTTTTTTATTTTATGGTGTAGTATAAGTGATGAAACGAGCAAAATGTTCACCTGATAGTAAGTGCAACGTCTACTCATAACAGATGCTGTGTTAATCAGAATATTTCTGTGTAGCACCTTAGTGCGCCTGCCACCCTGAGAGACAATTTCTTAAGTCTCATATGCGATTGATTACGCTAGCTCTCAGTGCCCTTCAGACCGAAACACAGGAATGTTTGCACACTACTGCTTCACGGCAGAATTACTGGCCCTGGGGTGGTACCTACCTAGACGGATTCTTGCATAGGAATCCTACCACCAGATATAAAAGATGTTTATCAGTTTGTTACTTCATGTCTAATTATTATTTGTTTTAATTTACACGTTATTATTTTATATAAATAATAACGTGTAATCGATCTCGATTTTCGCGATAGCGCAGAGAAGAGTTGTCGTGAAAGATGTACACATTGATCATGTAAAAGTCAATATGAATATATTTCTCCGAAATTACTAAATGAGTTCACTGACGAGGATGTAAACAATTGCTGGTGGTAGGATTCCTACGCAGAAGGAAGTTACACGCCGTCGATGGAGGTACACGCCGGATTTCTCCCGGTAAGTAGCAGTGTGCAAGCATTACATTAGGTACCACACCTACTTAGACGGATTCCTGCATAGAAATCCTACCACCAGGATCATTAAAATCGGTTCATAAACAAAAAAGTTATACCCGAACATAGTAGATAAAATTTACAGATGGATTGAGAACCTGCTCTTTTTTTTGAAGATGGTTAAAAAATATTTGTAACAGTATATAAACGTTCCACTGCTGTCATTTTTGAGGGAATTTGGGAGTCGGGGAGATGCAGGCATGCGTAGCACCCTGCATCTTCCGGTTCCTTAGGTAAAATTAAGAAACGTTAAGTTTTCATCGCAATGTTTTCTTTACCGCGGAGCACATAGTAAGTTTGCAACTAACATCAAAACGAACAGTTTTAGTAATGCTGTCCAACGGACCCCAGCTCCAACATTCTCAAAAATGAATAGAAGCTAATCTGTCCCAGGTTACAACGTATATGCGTCAGGAAATACCCAGTTGATTTTGTTTGCCCTTTTTCTATGATTTTCATTAATTTAGAAGCGTCTATAACTATGTCCAATTATAATATAGTCATAATTAAGTCATAATTACAATTAACAATGTTCAAATTTAATATAATTTCCTAAATCCAATTATAATATGATTGGACATAGATAAATGATAGAAAGTGGGACATTTTCACTCACGTTGTTTTTTACTAATAACTAGAACAATAACGCAGGAAACATAATTCACCATTAAACCTCGCATGCAACTCTTCGTAATGCTGAAATAATGCGATACTTAGTTAGCGGTGCAGAAACTTGTTCTAATTACCGTACATGACTTTATTTATGACTTTCCAAATAAGTTGTAAGTTGTTTAAATTTGTATCGTTAGCGCAGCGGAGCGGAGTGTCATTTTTGTTACAAATTACATCGTATTATTGTTATGCTCCTCATCATCATTTCAGTCATCGCAAGTCCATTGTTGAACATAGGTCTCCCCTTGAGATTGCCACAAAACATGGTCCTCCTGAGCCACCTGCATCTATCGACTTTCTCCGTAACCGTACATGTCGTCGCACCATCTAGAAATTACTATCATAATACATCTTTAAATTACTATTACCCACTAAATAATCTACTGCAAGATATAAATCATAAAATGAAAAGAGTAAATGCTATTCATCAAGGCATTAGTGCCTATGTTTTTAAGGATATAGTGACCAAAAAAAAACAACAAACAAAACAGTAAACAACTATGTTTAATGCAACTCCAGTCTGTAACAGTTACAGACTTGATGTCTCACTATGACGGGCGCAGTGTGGTGCCACACAGAAATGTACTTACTATCGGACGAACATTTTGCAGGTCGCATCGACTTACGCTAGAAAAAAAAACTGAATTGCAAAATGTGGCACAGCGTAGCGGCTCGTCAAGCTGAGTTATCAGTTACGGGATGACTTTTGTATAACCAGTAAGTTCACAAGCTATACCATACCACTGCTTGATGGCCGAACAACGGACCTCTGTATACAGTTTCAAAAATTTCTTGTAAAAGATACACAGAGCTTAAGCAAGATATAAAACTCGTTTTACTCTGCGATTACTAGATAAGTGAATTGTTTTGTATCCTGTTATAAATACTTTTCATAAAAATCCAATAACAATTTTTACTTGTCGTTCTTTTTGAAATGGAACTTTGTTGGGCGCGATGAGAATAAAATTTCAAGGTCGAATTTGAGAGCAACGTTTCTGTTATTCTTAATTAATATTTATTGATTAAAAATTATTAATTAATATTAACAGAAACGCTTATCTACTATTTAACCAACTTATGAGAATCTACCACCCCATTTCGTTCCATGGGCGCCGTAAAAGTCGACAGAGGGAAAATTAAAACCAGGAGATTGACAGCAGCGTCTTCCTGGAACTTCTTAATATATTTTTTTTAAATGTATAAAGTGACGAAACGAGCAAAACGTTCACCTGATGGTAAGTGCAACGTCCGCCCACAACAAATACACGAAAATCAACTTATTTACAATAAATGTTGATATATTCTGATTCTAGAAGACTTACCTCTTTAAATATATGTGGTTTTAGAGTTAATATGTTATCAATAAATACATAACTCACGAGTCGTGTTTCATTTAAAAATGCTGCTCCCACAATACATTTACCATCTGCGTATCATTGAAGGAAAACATCGTGAGGAAACCTGAGCACATCTGACCAACGTCTTAGTACTTAAAGTAATGCTTCATATGACAACACGCGTTTTTTTATTGGATAAAGTGATGAAACGAGCAATACGTTCACGTGATGGTAAGTGTAACGTCTGCCCATAACAGTTGCTGTGTCACCCAGAAAATTTCTGTGTGACACCACACTGCGCCCGTCACCTTGAGACATCAGTTCTTAAGTCTCAAATGCCCAGTGATTACGCTAGCTCACAGTGCCCTTCAAACCAAAACACAGTAATGCTTGCACACTACTGCTTCACGGCACAATAACTGGCCCTGGGGTGGTAACTACCTAGACGGATTCCTGCATAGGAATACTACCACCAGTAATACTGCGGTTGCCAAACCAATCGTGGCAACTTTGGCAGAATACCTCCAAAATGAGAGAATGATAGGCCTATGTTCCGCAGTGGACTAGTGATAGGTTGAAACGATGATGATAAAAAAAAATATTGTGAATAGGCAAATGTTTGATTTCAACGAATATTTATATTCATTGCGGCAACTTGTAGCTTCAATTTTTTAACAAAAAATAAATACTTTAAAAAAACAATTGTTTGTCGTGTCGTCGGAAGTCC
Organism: Luehdorfia chinensis; assembly: GCA_019845155.1. Lineage (NCBI taxonomy): Eukaryota > Metazoa > Arthropoda > Insecta > Lepidoptera > Papilionidae > Luehdorfia > Luehdorfia chinensis. The sequence continues at coordinate 3,705,202 of JAHVAK010000480.1, read as the reverse complement.
CAACGTCTGCCTATGATTAACGAAACGAAACTTACTTTGAATTTGTATTTACAAACATATTACACGGTTCACCATGTAAAAAAATACATTAAACGAATATATTTTTTTATTCTTTTTGTCACATGTAAGATAGTAGACAGAATCTACAACGGTGGTAAATAACTACTGCAGTGGACTGCAAATCAAAGTATAATTATAAATTATTGGCGATTACAAAGAGCTGACCGGTCGTTGACCCTCTTCGCCTACGCAGCGTTCTATCCCTGCGGTATTGCCAGGAACAATGCGAATGCAACATAAATTAGAGCTGAATCTTTGATGGCGAAAATGATATTTCCAGTTTAAATGAAGTGATACTCTAAATTCTTTCAGAAAGATTTATTTATTTATTATTTTTTATTTATTGATTTATTGATTTTGATTTATTTATTATTAATAGTGAAATTACAACAGATGTCGGAACCCTACCATACATATTATAACCTAATATTACATAACACAAACAGTTCCAGATACTTTATTTTATTTTCTCTGCGCTACTTGTAACGTTTTAAAAACTTTCTGCCGATAAAAACCAAGGTTTTGCTATTTCAAACCATGGCTTTGCCTGTGCTAGATTATGCGGACGTACGAGTATGTAACGTAATGTTCTACACACGATTATGCGGATATGCTACACTGACGCCTCTCAAGAACTTCAAAACATATTGGATCGTCTCCTCAACAACCGTATACGAGTCTACTATGGCTTACGTAAATACGATCATATTTCCTCTTTTCGTTCTCAGCTTAAATGGCTTTCTTTCATTTTGCCTAGGTCCGCGGGACCCGGGAGCTCAGTGGCCAGGTGTTTCACGTCACAGATCTCTCGTATTCTCTGAAACAAAAATTTTTCCAAGGTAGCCAACTGTGATGGACAGTGGTGAGATTCACCGTTTAAGTATCTGTTTGTATGGGTTTTTTTATATACACATTATAACTCAAGGTATTATTAAGATTCCGAATTAATAAAACATCTACAAAAGCTAGTTCTTTGTCTTTAACTCCATTGTAAATTGCATTTTAGAGTTTATTGATCTTTTGTCTCACTAACAAAATGAGAAGAATCCTTTGTGTGTGATATTGTGTGTCCTCTGAGCGGTGAAAATACTAGTTTTGCTACATGCTGAGTCAATCTGTAAGTCGGTGAATTGATCTGACTCACTTTTGGACGTAGAGCAGCAAATGCTCCACTACGTCCAAAAGTGCGCCAGTTTGTGTATCACTGGGTAGCACTGGGTAGTATTATCGAATTAACGTCCAGATTCAATTCCTCGGCGTGTTTCTTAATTAGATAGCTAGTCGTTTTGACCGTATTAGAAGTTGGGTCTGATTTGACCTTTTTATACGTATTTTCGTCCGATAAAAGTTCTTGTATTTTAAATTTGTAATCCAACGTATTCATGACTACCATAGCATTACCTTTATATGTGCGCAGGACCGCGAGACAGGTCTGTTTTGAGAATCCTACCACCAGTAAGTAATTCCGGGGATTACTATGACATCAGGACATCTGTCACCTCAGTCCCCCGGGACAATGGGTGCTGTAAAGCGATCGAAAGTCGGGTTATTAATAGTTTATAAATTAAAAGCGATAAAATCCGTAAAATATGTTTTATAAAATGTGGAATATTCGCGTAAATATAAGATTTTTTTTATTTGATAAAAGTGACGGAACGAGCAAAACGTTCACCTGATGATAAGTGCAACGTCTACCCATAACGAATGCTGTGTCATCCAGAACATTTTTGTGTGACACCACACTGCGCCGGTCACCATAGACATCAATTCATATGCCCAGTGACTTTTGTACCGAAACAGTATTGTTTGCACACTACTGCTTCACGGCAGAATAACTCGCCCTGGGGTGGTACCTACCTAGACGTATGCCTGTATAGGAATATGCAGAATATAGGATATATCTATTGAGTATATCGAATGAATGATTTAGAAACGTATTTCATATCAAGCCAATATATATTTTTTAATTATTATATCTTATTATTTAACAATAAAAAAACTAAACTTTTACTTACCCTAAAATTCCTTTTTCATAGCATATAACCTACTACTAAAATGTTAGTAGTACATAGTTATATCGCAGCACCTTGCATATCATACAAAAATAGGAATAAAACTATGCATTGTTCATGAATCCCAAAAATCTAATCGATAAATGGCAATAAAAAATTGGGTAGCACATACTAACGTCACAAGTCCACTGACCTCGACTCCACTGAGGGTTGAAATCCACTTCAATTATACGAGTTACATCGAGAGGAAAGTAATGAAAGGATTCCTACTTCAAAACTCTCGTTTTTCGTGTATAATTCGCCATCAATAAATGCGGTTGTGTTATTGTTAGTTATTTGACGTCAAGTTTCGACCAAAGTTTAATTAATTATATTTCTAGTTATCTTGCGCTAAATAAATCAGTTTTCCGATCTTTCAGAAATCCGAAAGAACAAGCAGCAAAAGTGTATACTCAAGTAATGGTGTTTTTATTTGAAATGAGGGACGGATTGAGCTGTTCGTACACCTGATAGTAAATGTCAAGCCTGCCTGTGACATATGCCCTTTTAATTACCAATTATAGTTCTCATCAAATCAAAACACAATCATATAAATATACATACACTGCGATGGTACGTGCTTCGGTGGATAGGAATCCTGTCATCGTTAAATATATTGATCATTTATTGTGAGATGTATGTTAATACTGTCGTGATCAAGCAATTATTATTACATACATACATACAGTCACGCCTTTTTCCCATATAAAGGGTAGGCAGAAGGCAAACGAGAAGCCCACTTTTCGCCTCACTTTTTCCAGGGAGAAAAGAGACGTGACGGGTGGCGAACCACGGCGCCGTTATTATAATATTATGTACATGAATGTGTGTGTGTGTGTATATATATATTTATGACTGTGTGTGTATATATTAATTATTTATATATGTCTCTGTACTATGTAAGTACGTATTATATTATTGTCTTTAGTCTGTAATGTTGCACCTATTACTAGTTCTCGCCGCACACTGGGTTGTTGGTAGAGAATGCCTAAAGGCAATAAGTTCGCCCTTTTTTACCTTCTTGTGTAAGGTTAAGCAATTGAGTATAGATAAATAATTCGCACAATTTGTGATATTCGCAACCAATTCTCCTTCAACATCATCTAGCAAGAGCTGTACCATGTTGTATGTGCGTACTAGGTACCACCACAGGGCCAGTTATTCAGTTGAAACAGTAGTCTGCAAACATTACCGTGTTTCGGTTGGAAGGTCACTTAAGAAACAGCTGTCTCAGGGTGACGAGCGCAGTGTGGTGCCACACAGACATGTTCTAGGTGACACAGCATTTGTTATGGGTAGAGGTTGCACCCAACATCAGTTGAACGTTTTGCTCGCTTCATCACCTTATCCAATAAAAAAAAACAATAAAAATATTACCGACCACCTTTTAATGTCGTCACTTTCATTAAGATAATACTATTTTGTTAAGACAAGTCTTGGCTATTGCGCTCGTAGAAGAGAAAAAGAAAGTGACTAGCTATAAATAACCCACAGCTGGGCACAAGCCCCCTCTCATTTTCGAGAGGGGTTTTGGAGCCGACAAAAGTCTACCAATCTGCTAAAAAATAGGTAAAATGTTCGGTGACATCGTATGTCCTATGTTTGGGTGTTTAAAGGTTTAATTACAAATTGTTACTTTTTTAATGAAGTGATTGATATAAGAAGTTTGAAATCGTAGTATCGTGTTTTACTTCACACTTTTGTTATTATTCTCATATTTATAAACATTTTAATTAATTTTAATTCGTATACCAAATCTCCAATTTGGTATAGCTCCAATATTTTTGAATATTTTCCGTCATCTATTGTAACTTTTACCGTGTATAAAGCGGTAAGCGTTTGACCACTGAAAGCAAACGTAATATAGCTTTGTAAAATAGCTAACTGTGACACCAGTGGATTAAGATTATCCAAATCGAAAATTGTTTTTTTTTTTCGTCATCTATTGTAACTTCTACCGTATATAAAGCGGTATGCATTTGACCACTAAAAGCAAACCTAATATATCTTTGTAAAATAGCTAACTGTGTCACCGGGGGATAAAGATTATCCAAATCGAAAATAGATTTTTTTGATAATTTTCCGTCATCTATTGTAACTTTTACCATGAATAAAGCGGTAAGCGTTTGACCACTGAAAGCAAACCTAATATATCTTTGTAAAATAGCTAACTGTGACATCAGGGGATTAAGACTATCCAAATCGAAAATTGATTTTTTTGATAATTTTCGTCATCTATTGTAACTTTTACCGTGTATAAAGCGGTTAGCGTTTGACCACTGAAAGCGAACGTAATATATCTTGGTAAAATAGCTAACTGTGACATCAGGTGATTAAGACTATCCAAATCGAAAATTGTTTTTTTTGATAATTTTCCGTCATCTATTGTAACTTTTACCGTGTATAAAGCGGTTAGCGTTTGACCACTGAAAGCAATCGTAATATATCTTGGTAAAATAGCTAACTGTGACACCAGGGGATTAAGATTATCCAAATCGAAAATTGATTTTCACGCTAAAGCGCTTCAGCGGTAATTAAGTTAGCAAGAGCACTATCGGACTGTCCCCAGTGAACTCGGTGTGAACTTTGGGAAATTAATAGCTGCCCCATTTGACAGCAGTCACGGAGTTAATTACAAACTTGGAACTAAAGAACTGTTTAGATATATGAGTAGATATTAACTTGCATACATTTTTGACATATTTATAAGTTGACATTATCTTAATCGCGGCCTGCAGATTATATATATAAAAAGGCAAATAATTGATTATTAAAAAATATATTAAAATAGCTTCTGAAATTTTTACACTTGATATAACAAGAAAACTCTTTTAAGGTGGAAATCTTAAGTATTCAGATAGCGAGAAAAAGCCATAGTTTTTTTTTTTAAAAAAGCTTAATGGATAATTGAAGCAAACTTTAAATATTAAACAAAAATACTAAGAAATAAAAAGATTAGAACAATGAAAACAGAAAAAATGTTGTGCGGGGACTAAAGAATCTACAGACGGAAAAGAGGAATAATAACCAGCAACCCTAGCAGCTGGAAAAGAAGAAAACGTAACCCAAAGAGCTTTAGCATTAGATTGCATGATTAAAATATTTTTACTATTTGCGTGACTTCAATATGTTTCTTTATACGGAATGAGATGTATAGATCATATTATAGCAAGATAGGCATCAGATAGCCGTGTGGTAGCGGCTTAAGAGAATCTACCACCCTATCTCATCATGTGGGTGTCGTTAGAGTCGACAGAGGGAAATTAAAACCATGATGGGCAGCAGCATTTTCCTGGAACATCTGAAAAAATAAACTGCGGTTGCCAACCCGCCTGCCAAGCGTGGCAACTATGGCAAAATCCCTCCAATATGTGAGCTACAAACTTTTGTGGCTATCTATGGGGGAGGCCTATGTTCAGCAGTGGACTTGTGATAGGCTGAAACGACGACGACGTCGAGGCATCAGATTAGATTGACAACCTCGTACCGGCAAACGCAGTGTAGGGCCGCTCCTCACTAGATGGATGGACGACCTGCATGGGTTTGCGGGTGGGTCAGGAACGTGTTTTGTGGCAATCAATGGGGGAGGCATGTGTTCAACAGTGGACTAAGGCTGAAATGATGATGATGATGATAGCTAGATAAAATAAGTGATTATAGATCACTTATTTTTTTTTCAATAAACATATAAAAATAAAAGACTTTTACTACAGCCGTATCCTATTTTCGGTACTACTGCTAAAATATAAAAATTTAATTGATTTCTTGGTCTCAAATACGATAATAATGATAATTTTTCTTTCGCTGAATGATAATATTACCCAGTTATATCTATTATATCCACTTATAAGTTTATTATGTTATTAGCCGATACGTGTCCGTCATAGCCGATATGTGTCCGGCAGAATAGAATAGCACCCACCTCTTTCCTACCGAGATGTCGTAAGAGGCGAATAAGTGTACGGACAGCTTTTATATGTGCAGAATAACACCATTATATGCGATGCTGTCACTGCTCGTGGGAACGCAATGGGGAGTGTGATTTTTTTTTCTCTTACCAAACTGGTGGCAAATTCCGGCGAGGGTAAAAAGTGGGCTACGTGTGGGACCTCTGTTTACCCCTTACAGGGAAAAAAGGCGTGATTGTATCGCCTCACCTTTGCACCGAAGTTATTGTTAGGTCTGTATAGAGAAAAATAGCACCAGCCCGTCTACAAATTTAGGAGTAAATGTTTGTAAAATCCGTTGTTAGTCTTTTAGTTAGTTAGTTAGTCTATGTCGGAAAATTAATATGCATGCCAAATTTCAAGTCGGTCGTGTAGTTTCGGAGATATCGTGATCAGTCAGTGGCAAATTGCTTATATGTATAAGTATATACAGATTACTTTTGCACACGCAACACAAACTGAGCACAAAATTCAGTTTTCTCTCGAATCGTTCGCACATACTATGCTACTTTTAAACAAATTGATTTCTTTGTTTTTTTTTATTGTATAAAGTGACGAAACGAGCAAAACGTTCACCTGATGGTAAGTGCAACGTCCGCCCACAGCAAATGCTGTATCACCAAGAATATTTCTGTCTGACAACACACTGCACCCGTCACCCTGAGGCATCAGTTCTTAAGCCTCAAATGCCCAGTCATTACGCTTGCCCACAGTGCCCTTCAAACCGAAACACAGTAATGCTTACACACTACTGCTTCACGACACAATAACTGGCCCTGGGGTGGTAACTACCTAGACGGATTCCTGCATAGGAATCCTACCACCAGTAAAAATCATAATTTAAAACAAAGTTATAAATACAATAGTACATAAAGATGGACTATTGCATTAATAACACATGTATGTACGTATATATAATGTGTATGTATGTATATGTAGGGAATTTCTATGCGGAGAGGATTGTTGACAAATCCCTCAATTTTTGTTTTTGCATATGTACTTCTATTTGGCACTGTTCCTTTCTTTTGTATTTATATTTACTATAGCTGTCTTGTGCGTATATATTGTTTTACCGTAAATAAGTAAAACGTGTCATTAGCTTTACTTTTGTAATAACACTGATATGTATATATTTGTATTTTCGCTGTTGGTTTTCTTAATAAAAAAAAATTAAATAAATTACAGAAATATCAGACATCGTTAAAATGATCTAATGCTAACGAAATGAAATTCAGCGTAAGATCTACAAAAAGAAAATCTTTACTGAACCACCCAATAAACCAAATCACGCCCAATCAAAACAAGTACTCAACGATTACAGCTTTATCTGCGATACAATAATTTCGCCTTTCTTGTAGAAAAGATGAAAAATACATTTTTAAAATGAATAAAGTAAATTCTCAAAGTATAACGCTCAGAGCTCACGAGTAAGTGAAAACCACTCCAATTACGAAAGTTCCTAGGCGTTCGCTTTAAATTTCATAGTACGCGAGTGACCGGGGTTTGATTCCCGGTGCCGGCACCACATCGTCATCATCATCATCATCATCATTTCAGCCTATCACTAGTCCACTGCTGAACATAGGCCTCCGCCATAGATTGCCACAAAAGTTGTATCTCTCATTTTGGGGGGATTTTGCCATAGTTGCCACGCTTGGCAGGCGGGTTGGCAACCGCAGTTTATTTATTCAGATGTTCCAGGAGATGCTGCTACCTATCTTCCGATTTATATTTTCCCTCTGTCGACTTTTACGACACCCACGGGATGATGACGGGAGAGACGGGGTGGTAGATTCTCTTAAGCCGCTACCACACAGCTAGCCGCTACCACTAAAATTGTTAATTGCAATTTAAAGTTCTGATTTACCACGCGCACGGCGTTGAAGGAAAACATCGTGAGAAAACCTGCATGTCTGAGAAATAATTTAAAAAAAAAATCGAAGACGTGCAGTCCGCCAACCCGCATTGGAGCAGCGTGGCGGATTCCTCCTAGCTCCAAAACCCTCTCAGAAATGAGAGGAGGCCCGTGCTCAGCAGTCGGACATTTATAGGCTGAAACTTTACTTTTTTTTAATTACTTCAAGACAAGATCTTGCTAACTTCCATGATAATCACGGTCTAGAAATGGTGAATATGGGATTTTGAAGAATCAGTTTTGTTTCGATTTAAGCGTTTTCGATTTAGTTTTATTGTCTACTTGTATTTGTAAAATAAAACGACCAGAATTACTAGCGTTGATTTATTTATTTACTTTTATTATGTAAATTATATTAAAATAACGTACACAGTAAGCACTTCATTTGTATTTATATTATAAGGCAAACTTATATTCATCATTCTTATTATAACTTTACAATCTCGAAACTATTATGTTTTTAATTCATTAGAAATCATCCTCGTGATCTAGTGGTAAAAGTAGCTGACTTCTACGCCGTAGGTCCTGAGTTCGAATCCCAGCCGAAGCCAACATTTCTGCAAAAAGACCAAGTTGTTGGCTTTCGGTTGGTTGGGTTGTGATTGTCGCCGTGATTCCGACACTGCATCCTAACCTAACCACCAACATTATCGCATGAGCGTTAAATCGGGCGCGCGTAGGATGGAACGGGCGAGTACCTTTGTGCTTGCGTATAATATCTCCTATACAGTTAATTTAGGTGTTGTTCGACTGTATTTATTTATTTAAATTTCTATTGTTCACCCTAAAAGGATACGATGGGCGGACTCAATGCCAGTTGGCATTCTCTGCCAGTCAACCCAGGGCGTAGTGAAACATTGTGGCAGGTGTTAAATCCAAAGAAACTAATTAGTTGAACCTTCAAAGCTATTAATAAATATAAAATACAATACAAAAATATAGTTAATAGAATCAGGCGTTACTTTGCGGAAATCCATTAAAATGAAGGAAAGTAAGTTAATTGCTAAGATCCGCATGCAAAATATAAAATGGTGTATGTTACCTATTTTTTTGAAGAGCGCCGCCCGCCCTCCCTCAGTAGCGTTCACAAGCAAACTAACACCGCCACCTGGAACCGCCACCAGATACCCTCCACCAACCACTACAATACTACCACTAGATAATATACACACGTATCTTAGCAAATTAACGTACTTTCCTTCAATACAAAAATACTCAAAATACATATTAAATAAATACATAGCAATATATACATACATACATACATACATACATACATAAGATCACGACTGTATCCCATAAGGGGTGGTCAGAGACTGGGCAATCACTGCAAAAACAGATGACTGCCGCAAACCACGTTTCACGAAAACAATATAATGCACTTGGTGTAATAGGTGTTGAGCCCATCGCCACCACGCGCTGTTGGGTGCACAGTGCAGTTTAATTCCTTACTCGCCTTTTACGAGATCCATTGGATGAGATGGAGTGTTAGTATTCTTTTAACGAGCCGCCACCACACGGCTATATATAATTATGATAAATATACAATGATACACAAATATGCACATACATATAAACTAACATATACAGGATACACGTACGGGTTCGACTGCACTATCACTGTTTGTTCATGCAAGACCAGGAAACGGGGTCTCTTGGTTTTCAACCATTATTACGAGGCCGTGATACACGGAATACAATTTTGTGGCCACACGAGTGGCAATGTGGCATTGTCTAGCCACAGCCCGGGGAACAGCTATGTTGTTGTGTCACTTCTGAATTATGGATATTTCCATATGGCCACTGCTGTACGAACGCCATTTTTTTAATATACATATATCTCAATAAAATATTCCGGGCCTGCCCTGCTAATAATACCCTTCGGGGAGCTCGGGCACTCCCAGGACCAACGATATCGGCGACAGAGTTCATAAGATTAATTACATACTTACTCATGGACTCAAATTACATTCGAAATTCTTTACATCTATTAGTTTTATTATAATTTGATACGCAAAACCGTATAAACCTTAATATATTAAATTCGATACAACACACACACAACATTATCTGCCGTATAAACTACCAATAATTGTGTATGATGTTGAGATCACAAGAATTGAATTTGAATACATCAGCTGACGTGTCTTTTGAATTATGGAAATGAGTTCCTCTAACACTACCATTTTTGCATATCTCACAACTTGATATTTAGGACGACGCCTCGTTCATAAATGCGTTGACTTTAAGATGCATTTTTATTTTCAGTTTATTGCTGTCTTCTTCTGAGAAGTTTATTAGGTGAGAACGATACAAATGTTATTTATATTTTTGAGATCTAATGTTTATTTCCTAGCAAATGTGAAAATAATAAAAAAGCAAAGTACCACTGCCGAGGCCTGTAAAGTAAAAAAGTAAAGTTTCAGCCTATAAATGTCCCACTACTGAGCACAGGCCTCCTCTCATTTCTGAGAGGGTTTTGGAGCTAGGAAGAATCCGCCACGCTGCCCCAATGCGGGTTGGCGGACTTCACATGTCTTCGAAATATTGTTTATTCCTCAGACATGCAGGTTTCCTCACGATGTTTTCCTTCACCGCCGAGCACGTGGTAAGTCAGCACTTAAAATTGCAATTAATAATTTTAGTGGTGCCGGCACCGGGAATCGAACCCAGGTCACTACTACTATGAAATTTAAAGCGAGCGCCTAGCCCCTGAGCTACCATGGCCCTCCTAGCCCCTGAGCTACAACGGCCCTGTGCCTTCTATCATTTTTGAGTGTTTTTAGGCGCGAAGAGTCGGCCACGCTGCTCAAATGCGGGTTCGCGGACTTCACAAGTCCTCGAAATATTTTTATTTTTCAGACTTTCCTCAGGATGTTTTCCTTCATCGATCAGCAATAAAATTGCACAATAATGTTATAACTAATTTAACATATGCCATCGCGTTTAATTTTTAAATATTTACAACCCATATTAGTAGAAGTAATCTATAAAAATGATGAAGCTGTTTATTGTTTAAAAAATTATATAGCTTACGATGTTTTTCTTGTGGCGACATTTCTTTCATAAAAATAAAACTAATAACTTGTCTTTTTTTAATTGATAATGTGACGAGACGAGGACGACGTAACAGATGCTGTGTTACTCAGAATATTTCTGTGTAGCACCACACTGCGCCTGTCACCGTGATACATTTCTTGTCTCATATGCCCAGTGATTACACTAGCTCTCAGTGCCCTTCAAACCGAAACACAGTAATGTTTGCTCATTACTGCTTCACGGCAGAATAACTGGCCCTGCGGTGGTACCTACCTAGATGGAATCCTGCATAGGAATCCTACCACCAGTAAAACAGTTGTCGCCTCCTTTCGGTTCTATTTACCACACTACTAAATTCCAAAAATTGTAGAAGTTGAACATGAACAAGATCCTCTACCACAGTGACTCTCATCCAGTCTTAAATACTAGTGGCAATGTTGCTAATCAATCTGTTTTCCACAATATTGTATTCCGTGTATCTCACCTCGTAAGAGACCCTGTCTCTTGGTTTTCAACCGTTAAGAATGAAAATTTGGCTTCGGCTGGAATTCGAACTCAGGACCTGCGGTGTGGGAGTCAGGTGCTTTTACCAATAAACCACGCGGACGATTTCTAATGAAATAGAAACATAATATTTTCGTGGTAGTAAAGTTATATTATGAATGATTAATAAAAGTTTGCCTTATAATATAAATACAAATGCAGCAAAATAATGTACACAACATTATTTTGCCTGAATTATAATAAACTTAATATTATTTACGTAATTAAAGTAAATAAATAAGCCGTGTGGTGGCGGCTCGTTAAAAGAATACTACCACTCCATCTCATCCAATGGATCTCGTAAAAGGCGAGTAAGGAAATTAAACTGCACTGTGCACCCAACAGCGCATGGTGGCGATGGGCTCACCACTTATCACACCAAGTGCATTATATTGTTTTGGTGAAACGTGGATTGTGGCAGTCATCTGTTTTTGCAGTGAGGGCCCAGTCTCTGACTACCCCTTATGGGATGCAGTCGTGATCTTATGTATGTATGTAAATAAATAACCGCTAGTAATTCTGGTTTTATTTTACAAATACAAGTAGACAATAAAACTAAATCGAAAACGCTTAAATCGAAACGAAACTGATTCTTCAAAATCCCATATTAACCATTTCTAAACCGAGATCCTCATGGATGTTTTTATCTTGAAGTAAGTATCTTCTTCTACTCCGACATCCTGAGAAACTTTCGTAATTGGAGTGGTTTCTGAGCGTGATACTTTGGTTGTTGAGAATTTACTTTTTTCATTTTAAAATGTACTTTTCATCTTTCTTACAATGAAAGCGAAATTCAATTCTATCGCAAATAAAAAAGATGCTGTATCTTTGAGTACTTGTTACGATTGGCCGTAAATTGGTTTATGTCAGCTTAGTAAAAAATTTTTTCCGGATATCATTTCGTTGTGATAATTATCATCATCATCATCATAGTTCCATTCGGCTTTACAGAGGATCCAAACAATATCTGATATTGTAATCTATATCTATAAAAGCAATTTACTACTGACTCACCACGATATCTCCGAATCTACAAGACGTATTGATTTGAAATTTGGCGTACATATTCCTTTTAAATGAAACTAAGTTTACGGATTTTATCGCGTTTAATTTATTACTATTTATAACCCGACGTTTCACACTGTGTATAGAAAAAAGACCCATACTAACAGATATTTAAACGGTGAATCTCACCATCATCCATCACAGTTAGCTACCGTGGGTAAATCCTTGTTTCAGAGAGCACGAGGAATCTGTGACAGGAAACACCTGCCCGCCGAGCTTCAACATGTCAAGCAAGTTTTGCACGACAACAAGCTTCGGGTTCCGCGCCTAGGTCGCAGTGACCGAGTGAAACCGGCCACAGTCGAGCGTGTGCCTGCTTTTCTACCTTATGTCAGAGGAGTCACGGACAAGATTGGCTATATCTTGAAGCGGGCTTCCATAAAAACATTCTTCAAGCCGCCGAAGAAGATAAGTCAGTTTTTACCATCTGTCAAGTGTAACATCCCTCTACAAGACGCAGGAGTATACAAGCTAGATTGTGAATGTGGTCTCTCTTACATAGGCCAAACAAAAAGATCGATTAAAACCCGCGTAAAAGAACACATAGCTGACGTGAAGCATCGTCGTTCTAGGAAGTCTGCAGTCTGTGACCATGTTCTGGATCATCCCAACCATTACATCAGATTTGATAAACCACAGATCCTTGCAAAAGAACACCGATTCCTACCAAGGATGATTCGCGAGGCTATTGAAATCAAAAAACATCCTAATTTCAATAGAGAAGATGGTTGGGTATTACCACCAGCTTGGGATCCAATAATAAATAAAATTAAATCAAAAACCAAGCATACCACTGCAAGACTTCAAGACACAGTTAGCTCTTTCTGCGTAGATCGGACCCAAAAATAATAATTAAAAGCTGAAGGTACCCCAGGTTAACTATGACATCAGGACATCTGTCACCTCAGTCCTCCCGTGACCATGGGTGCTGTAAAGCACTCGAAACGTCGGGTTATAAATAGTAATAAATTAAACGCGATAAAATCCGTAAACTTAGTTTCATTTAAATGTGTAGTGTTCGCGTAAATATAAGAAATCATTATTTGTACATATTCCTTCCCGCACATATACACCCACGAACGTATTTTACGTCAATTTACTCCAAATCATGCGGGTTGGTCCTGTTCATCTCTATACAGAGTTTGACAAACTCAAATAACTTCCATACGAAGACGGAATGGGCGAGCTAGTCTATATATATAACTCATTTACCACTGACTCTGAATGTGCAATATTCGCGTTAAAATAATACCGGTGGTAGGATTCCTAAGCAGGTCTCCGTCTAGTTAAGTTTTATTTACATTTAAAGATGCTCTATTATTAATTAAAAATATTATCGTCATTTCAGCCTATTGATGTTCTCCTAGCCGATTTCGACCATGGCGACAACTTCCGTCTACTGTTGAGAGCCATCAACTGCGCAGGAGATATTATAGTGCCACAAGTGTACGCGCAAACACAGAGCCACTCACTCGTCCCAACCTACCCGCGCCCGATGTAACGCTGATCCGATAAGATCGGAGGTAGGCTAGGATGCAGTGTCAGAAACACGGGGACAAATACAACACAACCAGACCCGAAAACCAACAATTTGTGTTTTAGCCCAAATGTTGGCTCCGGCTGGGATTCGAACCCAGGAACCGCGGCGTAGAAGTCAGGTACTCTGACCACTAGGCCACGCGGTCGTCGACTCAGCCTATTACTAGTCCACTGTTAAACATAGTGTAACTATTCAACTTTCACGTTGATAAATTAATTTCGTGACCAGAAAATCGACTTAATCTTTTTCAAGATCAATTTCTTCAGGTTATTTCATTCTAGGCCATTTGAATGATATATGTTAATAAATTGTGATCGTCATAGGTAGGACTCTTTTATTTACGTTGTGTTTATTTTTAGTAACTTGTTCTTTTAGGTGTATCATGGAAAAATGTTTATTCACTAGAGAAGCTGCAAGTCCAAGACAGTGTACTAATAATGATTTCTTATATTTACGCGAACACTACACATTTAAATGAAACTAATTTTAGGGCGGTCCGCCCGTGACCATGGGTGCTGTAAAGCACTCGAAACGTCGGGTTATAAATAATAAAATAAAACGCGATAAAATCCGTAAAATTAGTTTCAGTGTACTAATACTAATTAATTACTATTCCCTATACTCTTGTAAAGGGTTCACAATGTTTAATATCTATTGCAAAGAGATTTGTATTCCGCACCTGTATAAGATTAACTTTAAATTATTAATAACCCACTACAAGCTATCGCTCCCCCAACATTTTTTTAAAAAAAATGTGGGGAAGGCACACGGCTCCAACTCCCGCCGTGTGCGGCGAGCGCCTTCCAATCCATGCGCTCCCCCCGACACAGGACAAGAAGTCGGGAACAAGGACCGTAGTCCACAGCAACACTGACGAACCAGCAAAAAGAGGGCTTGGCCTCTTGCTAGTGCGTAAGCACAACCTTAGACCGAAGTCTCGCATGTCAATGCGTGTTTACATCATACAAGAATACAGCTAGTCCAGTCTTAGTGGATGTACGTCGCATGGATTTGGCACACGTCGAGCAGTTATGAGCACTCGGCCCAATAAACTAGTAAAGCCTTCCGTACGCGCCATCACTTCGCCAGACCGCTGCAACTGTAGATGAATGTCGAGTGTGTGGCATCAACATCCAATACAAGGTCAGCACGGCAATTTGCCGCAGAGCACGTCGTGAGTCCACTGCTCACTTCAAGGGTATGGGGTCCCACGTTGTGCAGCTTTCGGCTGCAGCCTTGAGAGTCTCCTCCCGCCAGCTACCATCCGCATGAAGTAGACGCATTAGCTCCACCAACCATTGTAATGATGTATTTTGCCATTATTTATCATTTATAATTATCATTCAGCCATCAGGCAATCAGCATTCTATTATATTCGTCAAATGGGTTTGTGTAATTGACGTTGAGTATTATGTATTTCGATCAAGTTTGTCTCACCCACTACCAAGTTTCCAGTTATCATTCATTTGTGGGAATTTACTAAGAGCTTTATTTAATATTGTTGTTATTCAACACATGGAGGGCAGACAGTCTGCAGTCTCGTTATAGAGAGACCCGACTTGGACAAAGCTAAAGAAAATGTGAGTCAAACCAAGTGCAAGACGCAACCATTATATTAACGACATCTAAGCAACTGTCACTAGGACGCATTGTCACAGGTGCAACAGGCATCATTACGACCATCGCTCAGACATACGCCAACACAAGGGCCTCTATACAGTCTTAGCAAACATCTACACTTCTGCAAAAAACCTCCGTCAACCCGAATCATAAGTTGTATTGAATCAGATGCAACTCATTCATATAACCGTCACTAAAAACACAATACCACAATAGCAGTAAGTATTATTGTGACTATCACATAGATGGAGCCTCCTCACAACACACCTATATGATAATTATCGACTTTGGCAAAAGTTGTTTAACTAAAAAATTTTACCAACTTGTCATAGTAGTAAGCCACTAAAACGCCGGTGTATGAACCATGTATCATAGAACTAATGCTCTAAGACATGGGGCGAAAGAGTAAGCTCCAGCACCGAAATGCTAAAAGCCACACCCTCTCTTATGTGATTGTATGAAAGTCTAATGAATTCTCTATCTTAATAATTTTAAGTTCCAACTCATTTTTATAATATCATATCTTACGAGAGACCTTCAATGATAGACCATTTTATCATATACTTTACTTACATCGGATCTTTGTATGGAACATTAGCACTATGCAACTTGATACTATAGAGAGTCATGCTCGACCTCACACACGTCTATGTTGAGCTGTTGGTATGCCCCTCCGCACGGTACTCGCGTCTCGGACTTAATAGTATGGTATTAGCAATACGCGAACACCTTCTAATTTTAAGATTGGTTTTGTAATTGACATTACACGAACCCCTTCTAATTTTAAGATAGATTTTATTGGCATTACATGAACACTTCCTTATTATGAATAACTATATAGAGTATTTTCCATACAAATGAAGTTAATTTTATATTGTAATATTTTTAATTAACTTCTATAGTACTTCGAGAGATAAGGTCGTTTGGATATATTTTATATGTTTTAAAGTAATTTTTAGGCACTGATCTATGTAATATTATGCCAAGAAAAATTAAATTGAAAATAATGAAATTTCACTATTGGGATTGGTCCTCATATATATTTTCCCAACTTTTTTGGACCACCATTTTTTTTTTTTTTTTTTAATTTTTAATATTTTCTTAAATCTTTCTAATTACGTAAAAATACGTAATTAGAGATAGTATATCGTTACAATAGGTTAGCCCTTAGATTTTCACAAAACACGGCCCTGAGGCTGAATGGATGGATATAGACTACCCGCTAAACCGTGAGGTTGTCGCTGTGTCTAGTAGTGGGTTTCCCTGTCATAATACGCTGCGTTTGCCGGCACGATGTCGCTACCCCAGAACTATTCTTTCCAAACGAGCCTATCCTTGTCCTATTGCCACTTCAGCTTGCTAATCCTTTCGGGCTATGTCGGTTACAATAGTTCTGCTGCGGAGGTCAACGTTACGGATTCTATCTCGCAGAGAAACACTGCCGCTCCATGCTCAAATACAGAAGGCGGTATTCCCGGATACCGTGCGCATCGTGCGCCGACTTCTTTCCATTTCTCTTTAACCCTCGGCCATTTGGTCTCCTATGCCGACCTTATTTTATTATATTTTACTTTTTATAGTATGATTTTTAATATATATTTTAATTTATCTTAATTATTTATATTATTTTAATCTATGGTGGTGGCGGCTTCAGAGAATCTACCACCTTATCTCGTCCCGTGGGTGTTTCAAAAGTCGCCAGAGGGAAAACGAAAACCAGAAGATGGGCAGCAGCATCTTCCTGGAACATCTGAATAATAAACTGCGGCTGCCAACCCGCCTGCAAAGCGTGGCAACTATGGCAAAATCCCCCTAAATAGAGAGTTACAAACTTTTAAGGAAATTATGATGCGGAAGGCCTATGGTCAGCAGTGGGCTAATGATAGGCTGAAATTTGCACGAATAAAGGCTGCCCGTACAAAACCTTAGTCACCTCTTACGACACTTCGGTAGGAAAGAGGTAGGTGCTGTTCTAATCTTCCGGACACCTAACATACATAACTACCTAACATTTAAATTTAGAATGATATGATAATTTAAACTGGGACTACATAATTAGTTTCGTTTTGCAGATTATTTTCATTAGTACACCATTCTACTTAGCGGAAATATTCCAAGCGCTGACGTCGCAACTAGCTTGAATGTAACAGCTTAATTGAAACTATTCAAATACACCTTTAAATATCTAAAATAAGGTCACGAAAAATGTAAATCTTCGCTTTTTCTCTTCTTAATTTTTTATAAATTAATATTTTATACTAATTAACAGCTAAATAATTATGATAGGAATAGAAATAATAGTCAGGCTGTCAACTACGGAAGATAATATAAATTAATAACAATTATTTAATCCAAAAAACGGACTTCAATGCAGCTGCTCCTAACAGTTTCATGATTTCCTGGTAGATCCCATCATCGGAACTTGACCAAAACCAAAAAACCAAAAACCAAAAACTATAAGGAACTAGTGCTGCCACATGCGAACTGTTTTCTTGTGGTATTAGGTAGGTCTGCTTGAGTTTTTGATGTATTTACTTATGGATTTTTTAATTTTTTTATAAAGTGACCAAACGAGCAAAACGTTCACCTGATGGTAAGTGCAACGTCTGCCCATAAAAAATTCTGTGTCACCCAGAACATTTTTGTGTGACACCACACTGCGCCCGCCACCCTGAGGCATCAGTTCTTAAGCCTCAAATGCCCAGTCATTACGCTTGCCCACAGTGCCCTTCAAACCGAAACACAGTAATGCTTACAAACTACTGCTTCACGGCACAATAACTGGCCCTGGGGTGGTAACTACCTAGACGGATTCCTGCATAGGAATCCTACCACCAGTAAAAATCATAATTTAAAACAAAGTTATAAATACAATAGTACATAAAGATGGACTATTGCATTAATAACACATGTATGTACGTATATGTACGTATATATGTCTTGTGCGTATATATTGATTTACCGTAAATAAGTAAAACGTGTCATTAGCTTTACTTTTGTAATAACACTGATATGTATATATTTGTATTTTCGCTGTTGGTTTTCTTAATAAAAAAAATTAAATAAATTACAGAAATATCAGACATCGTTAAAATGATCTAATGATAACGAAATGAAATTCAGCATTTCAAATGCATTCAGCAGATCTACAAAAAGAAAATCTTTACTGAACCACCCAATAAACCAAATCACGCCCAATCAAAACAAGTACTCAACGATTACAGCTTTATCTTCTTAAGTCACATCAGTTCTTAAGTATTTTATGCCCATTCATTACGCTAGCTCTCAGTGCCCTTCAAACCGAAACACAGTAATGTTTGCACAATACTGCTTCACGGCAGAATAACTGGTCCTGGCGTGGTACCTACCCAGACGGATTCCTGCATAGGATTTTTCTTGCACGAAGCTTTTTAATATAGAGTATGTTTCGGTTGCTCATAAGATTATTCTTTCTTCTTGTCTTATTTAAACGTGCGGTAGCTTCATTCAAAATTTATTAAATTTATCTTTTAAAACGAACCATTCAAAATTTCAAAATAATATCCAATAAAAATCACTGACAAACGCATTCCGAACGAGATTTCCGTAATGTAATATTCTCTTGTGTTGGCAGCTCCTGCTTTGTCACTGCAATTCATATGCAAATTGGGAATCTGGCGAGTTAGAAACTTTTTATCACATATTAATGTGCCGTCTGTGACGATAATTTTGACTGTTATCGGTTTTGTGCAAACAACTTTAGTTTGAAACGTTAAAAATAACTTGTAAATGATGATTCCTTTTATTTATGCCAACATTACACACTTAGCAATACTAATTTTATTTATTTTATTGCGTTCAGTTTTAACTTTTTATAACGCTACGTTTCGAGGTTTGACGGCCTGATGTCATTTTGCCTAAATATGACACCATGACTTCAAACATCACAGTCCTCCCGTGACCATGGGTGCTGTAAAGCGCTAAAAACTTATTGTTATAAATAGTTAAAATTAAATGTTTTTTTTGCCGTGTAGTACCTTACGACTTAGGAGAATCTACCACCTATCTCATCCCGTGGGTGTCATAAAAAGTCGACACGGAGAAAATTAAAACCATAAGATGGGCAGCAGCGTCTTCCTCAAACATCTGAATAAACAAACTGCAGTTGCCAACCCGCCTGCCAAGCTTAGCAGAAAAGCAAACTTTTGTAGCAAAATGTAGGAGGCGTATGTTCGGCAGTGGACTAGTGATATGCTGAAATGATGATGATGATGATTGGTATGTGTCCATAATATGTAAATTTAATTGAAAGATTCTATTCTTACATTTTTGGGTACCGACATACTTAAATAGACACAGGTTTTTTTTTTCTGTCGCGAAGCAGGCGAGTGTAAACATTACTGTGTTTCAGTTTGAAGGGCACTGAGAGCTAGCGTAATCACTGGGCATAAGAGCTGATGTCTCAGGTTGACGGGTGCAGTGCGGTGCCACACAGAAATGTTCTGGATGACACAGCATTTGTAATGGGCTGACGTTGCATTAATACAACATTAGCAAATTTGTAAATGAAAACAGCTTTTGTAGAAAAATAATATGGTGTGCATTAGCGGCGAAAATTCTTATTTATGTTTACTGCCTTCTTAGCAAACCCAAATATGTGCAGATGAAATGAATCCTTGTACCCTGCCTTATTAAACACATATTTTACAATTTGCGGGGTAAGAAAATATAAAACGTATACATTAGGGTTTATACCGCCTATTATTTTATAAATATATTCTGAAAATCAAAATGTATAAATTTTGGATGGTGGTAGGATTCCTATGCAGGAATCCGTCTAGGTAGGTATCACCCCAGTGCCAGTTATTCTGCCGTGAAGTAGTAATGTTTGCATTACTGTGTTTCGGTTTGAAGGGCACGGTGAGCCAGCGTAATCACAGGGCATATGAGACTTCAGAACTGATGTCTCAGGGTGATGGGCACAGTGAGGTGTCACACAGAAATTTTCTAGGTGATGCAGCATTTGTTATGGGCAGACGTTGCACTTACCATCAGGTGAACGTTTGGCTCATTTCATCACTTTATACAATAAAAAAACCCCCTGCAGGATATCCATTCTCATATTAAAAGTTAAAATACGATACCACTATATACCTACGTAAACTTTTTGTACTAATCATGATGGACAAAAAATTGTTTATAACCGGTTTTAAATAAAAGAACTACATGAGTGTCCTTAATCATATGTGAATATATACCGTGTGGTGGCAGCTTAAGAGAATCTACCACCTCACCTCGTCCGGTGGGTGTCGTTAAATTCAATGGCTAACGACGAGCTTGTATGAAAACGCACGAATGATGTCAGGACAAACATATCAGGATCGTAGAGAGCAGAAAGATGTGGTCTCCGCCTTCCCCGAAGGAATAAAGGCGCGACTCTATGTACGTATGTAATTGGTGAAACTAAATACCGTGTGGTAGCGGCTTAAGAGAATCTACCACCCCATCTCATCCCGTGCGTGACGTAAAATTCGACATAGGGAAAATTAAAATCAGAAGATTGGCGGCAGCATCTTCCTGGAACATCATAGTAAATAAACTGCGATTGCCAACACGCCTGCCAAGCGTGGCAACTACGGCAAAATTTCCCCCAAAATGGGAGCTACAAACTTTTGCAGCAATCTATGGGGGACGGGACTATGTTCAGCAGTGGATTAGTGATAGGCTGAAATGATGATGTATTAAATACAAAAATATGTAACTATTCCGACTAACATGTAGTTATTTCCATTTACTAGGCTTGCTATTATTTGAAATGCAACAGAAAATTTAATTCAACACACCAGCTAACAGAAAGCACTAAAATTAAACGTAAAGCTCTTAAATTGTAGACACTACACTTCCAATGATGGAATTATGAGATACTTGTTGGAAATGTAAACACATTTCTGTTCAATTTACCAGGCTAACATAATACTTCGGTGTGATAAACAACAGGCAGCTATTCATAAAACGATATTACCATCATTTCACGTTTAAATGCAAATACGAGTGCAATTCACATTAATTAATTTCAACAGTGAAATAAAAGGTTTATTTTTTTTTATTGATGATTTTTTATGTAATCCAGCCAGGATTTTTATGTGAATAAAATTCCTAACTTTAGTGTCTAATAGTAATTTATTTAATTGTAAAAAAACAATAGTTCATATATACAGTCACGCCTTTTTCCCAAATAAGGGGTAGGCAGTAGTTGTAGGTAGCTTACCTTTCGCTCCCGCATGAAATGAGGCGACCCACGTCGCCAACATTTTGGTAAGAGTCAAAAACAATACTTACTCCCCATTGCGTTCCCACGCAGCGGTACAGTGATACTATTTTTAATTACTGTTTGTAATGTCAACTGGTTTAACACTAGATTTACGGGCGTTGACGGACGGGACGTGAAGGGACGGGTATATTACGAATAGGGAGACAACATCTAGATATAATAAAATATAGATGTTTCAGATAAAACTACTAAATATTTCATTTGTTCAGAATTTAAAGTATAAAAAATTGACAACGCGTCAAATTGACGGGTTTCGTAAATCTAGTGTTAATGTTGTTAAAAGTATATGACTCGTATAAATGAAACTAATTTTACGGATTTTATCGCGTTTAATATTTTACTATTTATAACCCGACGTTTCGGGCGCTTTACAGCTCCCATGGTCACGGGGGGACTGAGGTGACAATTGTCCCAATGTCATAGTTACTCCGGAGTACCTTCAGCTTTTAATTATTATTATTTTTTTTAGTCCGATCTACGCAGAAAGAGCTTACTCTGTCTTGAAGCCTTGCAGTGGTATGCTTGGTTCCTCGTGCTCTCTGAAACAAGGATTTACCCACGGTAGCTAACTGTAGGAATCTGTGACAGGAAACACCTGGCCGCCGAGCTTCAGCATGTCAAGCAAGTTTTGCACGACAACAAGCTTCGGGTTCCGCGCCTACGTCGCAGTGACCGAGTGAAACCGGCCACAGTCGAGCGTGTACCTGCTATTCTACCTTATGTCAGAGGAGTCACGGACAAGATTGGCTATATCTTGAAGCGGGCTTCCATAAAAACATACTTCAAGCCGCCGAAGAAGATAAGTCAGTTTTTACCATCTGTCAAGTGTAACATCCCTCTACAAGACGCAGGAGTATACAAGCTGGATTGTGAATGTGGTCTCTCTTACATAGGCCAAACAAGAAGATCGATAAAAACCCGCGTAAAAGAACACATAGCTTCTAGGAAGTCTGCAGTCTGTGACCATGTTCTGGATCATCCCAACCATTACATCAGATTTGATAGACCACAAATCCTTGCAAAAGAACACCGATTCTTACCAAGGATGATTCGCGAGGCTATTGAAATTAAAAAACATCCTAATTTCAATAGGGAAGATGGTTGGGTATTACCACCGGCTTGGGATCCTATTATTAATAAAATTAAATCAAAAACCAAGCATACCACTGCAAGGCTTCAAGACACATTAAGCTCTTTCTGCGTAGATCGGACTAAAAAAAAAATAATAATTAAAAGCTGAAGGTACTCCGGGGTAACTATGACATTGGGACAATTGTCACCTCAGTCCCCCCGTGAGCTGTAAAGCGCCCGAAACGTCGGGTTATAAATAGTAAAATATTAAACGCGATAAAATCCGTAAAATTAGTTTCATTTAAATGAGTAGTGTTCGCGTAAATATAAGAAATCATTATATATGACTCGTATTTTACAACTTCACGTGATAGTGAGACTGAGTGAAGATACTTTATTATTCATCATTTCAGCCTATCTTAGTCCACTGTTGAACATAGGCATTCCCAATAGATTGCCACAAACCACGGTCCTGAGCCACCTGCATCCATCTACTTCCCGCAAAACCGTGCCGGTCCTCGTAACATCTAGTGAGCCCCTTATATAAGCTTATATTTATATAGTTAGCATGTGCTCAAACTTGCAATCAAATTTTAGATAATATTTAGTTGAAATTTGAAACAAGTGGGTGTTGTAAAAGTCGACAGGGGGAAAATTAAAACTAGAAGATGGGCAGCGGCTTCTTCCTGAATAAATAAACAGCGGATGCAAACTCGCTTGCTAATCGTGGCATTTATGACAAAGTCCTCCCATAATGGCAGCTATAAACTTTCGTGGCAATCTCTGGGTGAGGCCTATGTTCAGCAGTAAACTAGTGTGAAAATGATGAGAAAAAGTAAGAGTTGAAAAAGATTTTTAGTTAAATATGGATGAATTCTCCATTAAACGACTTCAACTTTCACATGTAAAGGTAATTTCCTACAAAACCAGCTATTTAAATGGAAAGTATAAGTCACATTTCTACATAACACATTTTAAATCCTGTCATCGTTCTTTGTCCGCGTAAAGTATTTACAATGAAGTAGAAGTCCTAGTCTTGTGCCTCGTTTTTTTTTTATAGAAAAAGATAATATGCATTATAAAACAAATTAAAAATAAGAATGACTTTAACCAATACTGTGCCGTAGTCCAACTAGCATTGTGGCAATAACGCCGTCTGAATTTCCTCTCTGAATTGTTGTGATCAATCAATTGTATATTTCTTAATCAGTCGCATCCCATAAAGTTAGAGGGTTGTAAGAATCAAGGAAAATTAAATTCACCGAACCGAAAAGAAACTATTGTGTATTATAGCATTGATAAAATATTTTAAGCGTTTTATTCAACTTACTTTCGAATTTATTGTGTAAAATGCGAAGCTAGCTGAATATCTCGTTGGGAAATTCCACGTTAAAACTTATCATGGAGTTTCGATATTACTTTTGAAAGAAATTCTATATCTAATATTCCGTTTGAAAGAAATTCAGATATTCAACCGGCTCATGCGTGCATGCTACCGTGCTTGCGTAGGTTGATGTTTTTGATGACCGCCCGGTCTAGTGGCCTAGAGGTAGAGAGTACCTTGCTACAGAGTCGCGGGTCTTGTGCTCCACACACAAATTGATTTCGGGTTTGGATGTTTTTACTGGTGGTAGGATTCCTATGCAGGAATCCGTCTAGGTAGGAACCCTGGGCCAGTTATTCTGCCGTATATATAGTAAAGCAGTAGTGTGCAAGCATTACTGTTTTTCGGTTTGAAGGGCACTGCGAGCTAGCGTAAACAATGGGAATTTGAGACTTAAGAACTGATGTTTCAGGGTGACGTGTGCAGTGTGGTGTCATACAGAAATATTCCGGGTGACACAGCATTTGTTGTGGGCGGACGTTGCACTTACCATCAGGTGAACGTTTTGCTCGTTCCGTCACTTTATACAAAAAAAAATGTATTTGGTCATATCCCATGTCATTAACGCTGCATCTGCACCTTTCCCGTAAATCGGGAATATAATAAATACCGTGTCTGGATGAACAAAATTCTGAGTATGCTGAGCTAGAGACTCAGAATTTCTAAGTTAATTTTCGTTTGTGAAATCTAGCAGCTTAGACTGTTTCGCCATTTTGTGTTACACCTTACTGACGTAAACATGAACAAATATGGCTACTTAGTGAGCAAGCTTGTTTTGGTTGACGAGGGCGTACTCGCCATTTAACATTTTATAACATTTTCGCCCAGACACGCCCATTAATTGTTTTTGTTAACCAAAATTTAATAATTTTAATTTCGAACTCTGTAATCGTTATAAACACCGTACAAAATTGGCGGGTTTTTATATTCTTATGTAATAATAATTAAAAAATAATCGTTAAAAAACATCAGAATTGCCAGAATGTTATACTAAACAGTAATTTTTAAAACTTTAAAAAAATACTTTAAATCAGCAACAACAATCAACCGTATTTTGTGAAAAAAATATTTTAAAATGTCATCTACTGAGCATAACAAAGCATTTGGAAGACCTCGTTGCGTTCGAGGTACATGATATATAGATTAATAACGCTTTTAAAAGAAAAATAAGCGGCAATCCAGTACACAATCAAAAATAATTGTCGCCAGGTATTAATATGGCCCTGTTGTGTATCATTTAGTAAGACTAAACTCGGACCTAAACCACAAACTCTGGTCTAAGCTATGTGTAGCGTTGTTGTCGTGCGTAATATGGTGCTCGTTGCGGCTTCATTGATTCAGCGACGCAATTATAGTCGGCAAACACAATAACTGCAATCTCCAAACTAATCCTCACTAACAAACGTTGCCATACAATATTGCAACGTTATACAAGAACATTTGCTTAGCCTTCTCCCGAGTGCCAACAAATGTAGCTCGCTCACATACAGAGCATTAAAATTTACTAAACAAAATGTTATTGTGATACTTTTCTTATTTTGTAAGCTGATTATGTCCTCCTGGTCGATTTTCGACCCTTGCGACAACTAGTCGTACCAAATACTGTAGAAAATTATATTTATTAATATATTATATATTTTCTGTTCATTCATTCATCACTCTTTTAATCGAAATCTTTGCATAAAGGTTTCCGACAATGCCGAGCAAGGTAACGTCTCGGTAGTTTTTGCAATCTTGCTGAAACCCTTTTCTTTTGTAAATCGGTACAATGATGGCTTAGCACCAGTCTCTTAGAACGTTGCCGCTCCTCCACAAAGGTTAAAAAGGCGATAAAGCTGACCAGCTACCACACCCTGTCCAGCTTTCAGCATCTTGACTGTAATTATATTATGCCCTGAAGCCTTGCCCAGTTTCATACTATTCAACGATTCCGCAATAATATTACTTTCATCGCAATTGCATTATATTCCGGATATTGAAGAGCTGATCCGAACTGAGACGATTTTTCGGTTTTGTTTGTTTATTTATATCTTAAATATAACCTGAAAGGAAATAGTTATTTCATTTCAGGTTAAAACTATATATAAAACAATATTTTATAATAAAAGTTCATTATCATACCATTGTTTTTATAATCTTGGAAAAGTCATCTTCCCGAGTAAGTCTTCGACTATACAGGAGTATAGTCTTGTAAAATAAAAAAAGAAATGCTTAGTCCTTCGTTAACTTCAAAATATACATTTATTTAATAACTAGCTAATTCCGCGAGATTATAACCTTTTTAATTTCCTGTGGAAGCGATTTCATATATGTATGATAAAAAGTATCTATGTCCGTAGTCTCAGAATACAGAATATATCTGTACTGAATTTCGTCGATATCAGTTTAGCAGTTGAGCAATGAAAAGGTAACAAACAAACAGATAGATAGAGTTACTTTCGCATTTATAATATTAGTATGGATGTATGAAGTTCACAAAGAACGAACGAACAGATTGATTTGAAAACTTTTGTCCATCTGCGTATTAAAATTCTTCGTTCTTATGGATTCTTCAATGACTGATTGATTGATATCCTCCATAATTATAAAATATTTACTTGAATTATTCGAATAAAAATCATATACTTCAGTCTGAAAAATAATATTTCAATTTTCCATGAACAACGTTGACTGCAGTATCTAGAAGCTGTAAAAGTTAAAAAAAAGTTTTCTCTTTCACTTTAGATGAAAAATGTAATTACTGCCGTGAGTTGCTCGTAGCAAAGCTTCAAACGTTTCAAAACGCAAGACTAGGTTTCACTATGTCAGTATTAAACAGGGGTTATTAAAAGTGAATGAGAGAGGTTTTGAAGTTATTACTTAAAATATTAGGATTTTTTTTAATGTCGGTTGGCATTCGCATTTAAAAATAAAGTTTCGGTAACAGTATTTTATAATTTTTTCACCTATTGTTTTTGTTTTTGTAGAAAGTTCGAAAACCGACAGCGATTATTAAGTTTTTTTTTTCTTTTAATATTTTCTTATTAATACCGTGAACAGTAAGGAGTGCTTTCTTTCCTTGAAAGACTTAAGGAGTTAAAAAGACCTTAAAAAATGAATTTTAGTATTATTAAATATTTCGTTCATTATAAGTTAATGGTATAGAAAGAAAAATTTTCCTAGCGACAAGGTATTAGGCTTCTTAGAAAAGTTACTAGAAAGGGAAAATGTAGATATTTTCCCTAAGATTTGTTTTTCTTACTTATTTCACAACAACTGTTATTTCACTTTTGTCTTTTATAGTTCTATAAAACTTATTGCGTCTTTAAGTTATACAGCGATTTTTATCCCAAAAAAATAAAAGAAAGGAAAGTAGAGGAAAATATTTCAAACTAACCAGTTCAGCAGCTTCTTCTTCCCGGCTCCAAAACTCTCTCTGAAATGAGAGACCTTTGCGCAGCAGCGAGATATTTATAGGCTGTTTCTTATTTTATTCCTTTTTTTTATTGGATAAAGTGACGACACGAGCAGAACGTTCACCTGATGGTAAGTGCAACGTCTGCCCATAACAAATGCACATTTCTGAGTGGCACTACACCGCGCCTGTCACCCTGCGACATCAGTTCTTAATCCCATATTCCCAGTGATTACGCTAGCTCTGAGTGCCCTTCAGACCAAAACACAGTAATGTTTGCAAACGACTGTTTCACGGCAGAATAACTGGCCCTGGGGTGGTTACCTACCTAGGCGGATTCCTGCATAGCATACCCTATAGAATGTATATACTTATGTCATTGCTGTCACCGTGATCGTGTCGAATTAAATACGAATTTCGCATCAAATTAAATTCACATTAATCGACAGGAGTTTAAACAATACAAACGTTTAGCAGTGGATTGGTGGTGAGATTAAATTATGATGATATTATTTTAATTGAAGATAAAAAACAAGGTCGTAAATATATATTTATTATACACGTACATAGGCGAAATAATACAATTTACGGAGAACGGAAAAGAGTGGATGGAAAAGGCTTTTATAAAAATAGAATGTCATTTGTATTTTCGTCAACTGTTTGCCTTAAGGGAACACAGCGGTGAAGTGAACACTCAACACTCGCTTATTCGACTACACGATATCTAACATTTTAGTGCCATTTTCCTTTGTTACTGTAATAAAACGAGTGCGTGGCTTGGCAACTACCGTACCTGCTTTCCGAGTTGGGAATGCTGGAATCGATTCTTGGCTGTAACGAGTATATTTTCAGAACATAAAGTTGTTTTTTTGTACCTGTATCTGTTTTAGCACCTGCTAGACAGATTCCTGTCGACAAATCCTGCCACCAGTATGTTATAAATCATTAAATATGTTTTTCTTTCTTATTATTTAACGTGTGTTGTGTATGTAGTGTGCTACACTATCGCATGATGGCAGAATAACTGGCACTGAGACCAACCTAGACGGATTTCTGCTTTTGAGTGATGACTTCTAAAAATTATGATAGAATGCTTACTTCCCAACAATTTATTTTCCGTTTCTGGTTTTCTACGATACTTAACGATGGTGTTTTTTTTTTTCGAGAGAATAATTTTTTTTATTGGATAAAGTGACGAGACGAGCAGAACGTTCACCTGATGATATGTGCAACGTCTGCCCATAACAAATGATGTGTCCCAGAACAACGAATGGCACCATACTGCGCCCGTCACCTTGAGACATCAGTTCTTAAGTCTCATATGCCCAGTGATTACACTAGCTCTCAGTGCCCTTCAGACCGAAACACAGTAATGTCTACACATTACTGCTTCACTGCAGAATAACTGGCCCTAGCCCTTAATTTGCTAAGTTGCGCATTAAAAGCTTAGATTTTGTAGAGCACCGCCCGCCCTTTTTAATAGCGTGTACCTTTCCACCGTGAACCGCCAATACGCCCTCCACCAGTACATCACTACCAATACACACGACTGAGGTCGAAAATACGACACGTGTTTCACAACACAACGAGTGTCACTGTGTTTGTTATTTCTTTGTTTTACTTTAATGGATTTACGCAAAATTGTACCTGCTTGTATTAACCAGTATAATCTTTTACCGATCGTATCGAACCTTATACATGATACCAGTCTACAACAGAACCATGCGTCTAACATATACGTACACATATAGATACGTACGCATACAAGGATTACATAATTAGTAGTCGTTTTAGTTTTCAAACATTTATTTTAGAAATTATTATAGCTTTCTAAACAAAATCATTACTGTTTATATCTATACTGTATGTCTATCTCTAATAATATGGTAATAACATCTGGTAAATTAGAATATTGATGTTGTTTGGGGACCCTCAATTATCTCGTTTCCCGTTTATCACCTCAGGGAGGTGCCTAAAACCTGCGCAGTGCATGGGATGGCGTAATCCCGTGTTAGCAAATGCTGAGTTTTTTTTTAAGTGCTTATAGTGATGAAACGAGCAAAACGTTCACCTGATGGTAAATGCAACGTCTGCCCGTAACAAATGCTGTGTCACCTAGAAAATTTCTGTGTGAAACTACACTGTGCTCATCTACCAGTGACATAGGTTCTTAAGTCTCATATGCCCAGTGATTACGTTAGCTCACAGTGCCCTTCAAACCGAAACACAGTAATATTTGCACACTACTGCTTCACGGTAGAATAACTGGCCCTGGGGTGGTACCTGCCTAGACGGACTCCTGCATAGGAATCCTATCACCAGTAACCCTCACCTCATTTTGCCTAAAATTAATGTCTTCGAATCTTCCAATGTAACGATGTTTTTCATTTTTTTGGCATTAAACTGATATTTATTTATGATGATGATGACGATCATCGTCATCATCATAACTAAATATCTTTCATCATATTTATTTATAGTAATGTAACAAAATTGGTCACACGAACTATATGTTGAGAAAACTCAGATTATTACTATTATCACACATTTTGCTTAATATCAAAAGTCTCTACAATAAACGTCAATCGAAAGTCAATTTTTTACTACCAGTTCAAGTCAATTGCATCTCACTTTTATAATCTTATAAGCAAACAAAATTCAAGTCTTTTTTGTCACATTTTTATTTTTATTATGATCAGTAAAGCCAGATAATTAGCACTATATAATTGAGAAATAATATTCCATGCATAAGTTGGTTAGTCTGGAGTGCCAGTGTCGGTCAGCTCACAATGAACTCGGTTGTAAACTTTGTTAATTTAATAGAGACTCCGTTTGTTAACAGTCACGGACTTAATTACAACATACTACTTAATTACTACATACGCGTAACTTTCTCGTCTCTCTTCTTATAATCTCTCTTTCTTTCTTATAATAGACATAGACTACTGTATATACAACCAGTGACTTAATACAATAATGATGCAGTGCCGAAGAAACTGGCTATCTAAAATATAGGCTATTTTGTACTGGCGGTAGTTGCGTGTTTAATTGGGAAGAATGGCATTATTACCGTCAAATAATTCCATATCGATAAATTATTAATTCAGCATCGAGGCTTAAGAGCTGATGTCTCATGGTGGCCTCACAGAAATGCTCTGTCTGACACAGCATTTGTTATGGACATAAGATGCACTTACCACCACTTGAACGATTCGCCCCCCTTTATACATTCTTCCATAAAAAAAAACTATGAGATAAGTAAGTGTGGCGGTGCTGTTAAGGAATCTACCACTCCATTTCACTCCGTGGGTGATCGTGAACCTTCGTCTTACGCTCTCAAGATTGGTATTCCTCAGCATACTACCTGGATATTTAAATTCATCTTTGCACAGTTGTGGCTATACTTCTTTGGAACGCCCTACCCGATGATGTGAAAAAGAACCGAATTGAATTTGAACAAAGCATTATTTTAAACGACTGGTTTGCCAACATTTTTGCCAACAGTTATTATGACTTGAAGAAGTACTGTGCAAATATTACTGTATTACGGTCTGAAAGGCACTGAGAGTGTATTTACTCGGAATTTGAGGCTTAAGAAGTAATGCTTCAGGATGACGGGCGCAGTGCGGTGTCCAAACGGAAATGTTCTGGATGACACAGAATTTGTTATGAGCATGGGACTTAGATTTATTATGAGATAGGGATTAGATCAACGTTTTGCTCGTTTCGTCACTTAATCCTATAACAAAGATGATGGGGACGGAGTTCGGAGTTACGCCGCGATACGAGATGGTGAAACTCGACGGCGGGCACTGATCGGAACACTCCCCGTAATAAATACCTTCACCTTGATTTATAATACGACGATGAATTCGAGATTCTATGATCTGTCGTGACCACTTTTTAAAGTAAACTTTAAGCCTATGAATGTCCCACTGCTGAGCACAGGCCTCCTCTCATTTCTGAGGGGGTTTTGGAGCTAGGAAGAATCCGCCACGCTGCTCCAATGCGGGTTGGTCACCTTTTTAGGTTAACGTTAAATTTATTAATTAACCCTCAGATACAGTACTGATCACGGCGAACTGTTTTCGAAGCATATTTTATACAAACGGTGATCTCAACAAACAACTTATAATAAGTAGTTTTTCGTCTGAGATTGGTCTGATGTAGGTAAGACCCTTTCGGGTGACAATTCAATAGAAAAATACATTCAAAGGGACTTTAACAAATGTTAGTTCTTTTTTATGATTCACAGAGTGGAGAATATTTTCCTATATTCCGAGTTATTAAAATTCTACGTCCACATGTACAACACAGACGTGTGAACATTTTGCCAGGCTGATGAAGAAAAAAAATGACTACTCCGCCGGCTTCTAAAACAGAAAAATGAGAATTAATTTCAGAAATAATCTCCCTGAACCAACCTATAAGAAATATTACATCATCATCGTCATTTCAGTCCTGTCACAAGTCCACTGCTTAACATAGGCCTTCACATAGATTGGAGGGATTTTGCCATAGTAGCCACGCTTGGCAGGCGGGATGGCTGATAACCGCAGTTTATTTAATTAGCTGTTTTTGCAGGAAGATGCTGCTGTCCATCCTGTTTTTTCTCCCCTCTGTCGACTTTTACGACAGCCAAGAGACGAGATGGGATAGTAGATTATCCGTACCGCCACCACAATCGTGAAATATTACATACATGAGATATTTTAATAAACTAAAAAGATTTCCCTTCATTGTGTCAAAAAACATTGACCTTAACAATGTTTGTGAAATATATAAGTATTCGATGTGACAATCACGGACCTTTTTTTAATAATGATAATGGAAATGGCAAAAAATAGATTTACAAAAGCTTTTCTGCCACCAGTGAAACTGCTGTCACATAAAAGATTAAGGCCTGCCTCTAACCACACGCTTAATCTCAACTACATGATTAGATCAAAAAGATTATTATATAGAAGCAATGATGTCTTCCAGTTAGATCTAAAGATGCGGCAATAGCCTGCCGGTTAATAGGACACTGCAGGGCTCAAGTCATTTCGCATATATGAAGTGTAATTATATTTACACGATATAATTTCAATAACTATTATTTTGTTGGTTTTCTAGCAAAAACGGGACCCTTCGACCCGATTTCACCGATCGCTTTGGAAACCAAGTTTAATAAAACCACGCTTTACTTAACCGAGCTCAAATGTATCACTTGATCTCGGTTTTTGTCTAACCGGTTTCACCAGCTCCATTTTGATCGCGTTTAGAAAAACGAAGTTTACATGAAATATCGTCACAAAATAAAACAAAAACAGATGTATTTCGAATTTTGCGATATCAAACGGCCTGTTTTTATGCATAGGTTACATATGTATGCAAACAATAAACAATATGAATATTTTTTTGTGTTTATATAGTTGTGCAATTGACAATAACAACTTCCTTAACGCGTTTAAAAAGTAAAAAAGTCGAAAATTGAGGCGTTCTGAATATTAATCGCGTTCAGCTTTAACAGCAGTTCATTTGATGTTGATGAAATGCAAACTGAAGTATTGAACTCAGTTAAACGCTTAAACTTCGTTTAGCTTAAACTGATCGGGTTTATTTTCAACGGTGAAATCCGCCCTTAGTATTTCGCCGTCTATCCGTATGTCGCAAAATTTTCGATAGGAGATTAATACCACTATGCAGATAAAATTTTCAAGTTGTTTTTTAATGAACCGCTATACACCACTACCACCACTCCAGGGCCATTTATTCTGCCGTGAAGCAGTAGTGTTTTCAAACATTAGTGTGTTTCGGTTTGAAGGGCACTGAGAGCTAGCGTAATCACTGGGCATATGAGACTTAAGAACTGATGTCTCAGGGGACGGGCGTAGTGTTGTGTCACACATGTTGTGGGCAAACGTTGCACTTACCACCAGGTCAACGTTTTGCACGTCTCGTCACTTTTTAGAATAAAGAAAAAAATATTTCTGTTTGACACCACACAGCGTCTGTCACCGTGGGACACTACTACCTAAGTCTCATACTCCTAGTGATTACACTAGCTGCACTTAAACCGACACAGTAATGACACTACGCTTCATGGCAAAAACATGCCTGGGGTGACCAATGACCCGGATCCTGCATAGGATTCTACTATCTTTTGGTTTTACTGAATGCGAGTTTTATTTGAAGTCGCCTTTGTATCCTCAGCTTAAGGCGTCACATAAAAATAATAACAGCCTAAAATGTCCCGTCTCACTATTTATCTGATTCTGTGCGAGTTTTGGGCCGGAAGCGTCCGAAACGTGCCTCTTTTTTTTTCCCCAGAGCTGCATGTTTCTTCTTACCTTGTTTACCTTTACCGATTGGGTAAAATTAGCACTAAAAATTTGCAGGAAATTTTAGTTGTGACAGAACCGTTGAAACGAGCTAAGGTCACCAACCACGGCTCAGAATATATCTAGGTCTCAGCTTATTAAGTACTATACTGTGCCCCTCGATTTTACCAGCCGTTTACTTTAAAAGAAATCGTTCTTCAGGATCGTAGCGTGATGTTAATTGGGCTTTTGTAACTATGTAGTCACATGTCTTCATAATTAGGCAATCAGTATCTGTAATTTGACTAAATTTAATTTTAATTAACTAAAATAATAAATTGATATTAAAATTTAAAATTACATTTTTATTTAATTCATACGTCAAATTATAATTATAACCTTACTTATATTTGTTTGCGTTTATAACCGCATGCCCGCGTTCAATTTATAATAAAATTCACACTTGCACTTATTACTCATTGCGACGGGACAGGTTTCTTTTGTCTCCGTTCGCGTGACGTCAATCGAAAATTAGAGACTCATACGAGAGCTCAGCTTAGGTACACTCACGTCTCTGTTTTTGGGACTTTATGTACGTTGTGCTGTATCTACCTTATCTGCATACTTTTAATTCAGTTGCAAATTTAAATCTCAACGGAGTAAGTTTTATATTTAACTTCATTCCCATATTGGGTTCGGTCCAAGGCTTCATTCCAAGGTTGGATCCAAGGTTCCGAGCGACCGCAGAACTACCTTCCGGTGAAATATTGAACACCTGCCAGCCGACCGCGACGCTGCGTGGTCATTTCGTCACCGTCGTTCCATCAGCGTCGCTGGCAACCCGACGGTGCCGACATCCTTCGTGTCACGCAGAACGCCGGGGAAGTACCTGACTACGTCTGCAGAAATTGGGCGGGCCACTACACCCACGACCTTCAATTTTTGTTTTCTTTAATTAAATTTTTATTATTGTTGACAAGGGTAATTCTTTTATTTACTTCCACGAGCACCCCATTGTCACTCTGGCGCCTAACTCTTTCTTTTTTTAAATTAATTCTTTTAATTTGTTAAGAGGAACCGCCATCATTAAAATAAAACTTCTATTTATTTAGAGTCTTTTGCCAAACTATCAAATACAAAAATAATTTTTGAAATCCGTCTGGTAATTCCAAAGATTAGGGCGTTCATACAAAAAAACAAACAAACATCTTCAGCTTTATCATTAGTATGTAGAAATGTTTTGAATCCATTTTTTATGAATGTGTTTTCACACAGTTAGACAACTTCAAGTACATTACTGTTTAATGTAATCGCCAGTTAATTTTCTCGAGTTAGCTCGGAGTTCACAGGCGACTGCCCGGTAGTGGTAATGCTAACTTAATACTCGTATCAGTGTAAGCTCACTAACTAGACATTTAATTTTGAATATATCCTGATTAAAGTTCTCTTCATAATTAACTGTGTAATATTTAGAATATGTCCAAACATTATTAAGGACAACATTCAAAACTTTAATTATAATTTTATTTTACCGGTATCCATTAACATTATGTTTCGATTGGTCATCCAAATAAATAACTTGCTAACAATATATAAAAAGTGACTCATGATCAATGTTGTTATTAATGGCAAGTGTGTTGAATTAAAATTATTCAAAACTATGGTTGGATGGTTCGTTCTGATCGGGATACGTGCTGGCCACGTCGATCCTTACCGGTTTGCCCATTAACGCTCGCCTCATAAATCTGTTTCGTCAATTTTAATTTCTCATCTCTTCGTGTCCAAACCGTCTATGCATTTCTTATCTTTGTCACAATATTTTCTACCACACCGCAACGTTCCCTTATCACGCTGGTCAACGTAAGCAACGTAATAAAAAATTTAATTAAAGAAAACAAAATTTGAAAGTCGTGGGTGTAGTGGCCCGCCCAATTTCTGCAGACGTAGTCAGGTACTTCCCCGGCGTTCTGCGTGACACGAAGGATGTCGGCACCGTCGGGTTGCCAGCGACGCTGATGGGACGACGGTGACGAAATGACCGCGCAGCGTCGCGGTCGGCTGGCAGGTGTTCAATATTTCACCGGAAGGTAGTTCTGCGGTCTCTCGGAACCTTGGATCCAACCTTGGAATGAAACCTTGGACCGAACCCAATATGGGAATGAAGTTAAATATAAAACTTACTCCGTTGAGATTTAAATTTGCAACTGAATTAAAAGTATGCAGATAAGGTAGATACAGCACAACGTACATAAAGTCCCAAAAACAGAGACGTGAGTGTACCTAAGCTGAGCCCTCGCGTGGGTCTTGAATTTTCGATTGACGTCACGCGAACGGAGACAAAAGAAACCTGTCCCGTCGCAATGAGTAATAAGTGCAAGTGTGAATTTTATTATAAATTGAACGCGGGCATGCAGTTATAAACGCAAACAAATTTAAGTAAGGTTATAATTATAATTTGACGTATGAATTAAATAAAAATGTAATTTTAATATCAATGTATTATTTTAGTTAATTAAAATTAAAATTTAGTCAAATTACAGATACTGATTGCCTAATTATGAAGACATGTAACTACATAGTTACAAAAGCCCAATTAACATCACGCTACGATCCTGAAGAACGATTTCTTTTAAAGTAAACGGCTGGTGATATCGAGGGGCACAACTAGTACTTAATAAGCTGAGACCTAGATATATTCTGAGCCGTGGTTGTGACCTGAGTTCGTTCAACGGTTCTGTCACCTCTAAAATTTTTCTGCAAATTTTTAGTGCTAATTTACCACTCGGTAAAGGTAAACAAGGTAAGAAAACATGCAGCTCCGGGGAAAAAAAAATATAACGAGGACTTGAAGTCCGCCACCACCAATGGAGCAGCGTTTCGGACGCTTACATACATACATACATAAGATCACGACTGTATCCCATAAGGGATACACTGGGCACTCACTGCAAAAACAGATGACTGCCACAATCCACGTTTCACCAAAACAATATAATGCACTTGGTGTGATAGGTGGTGAGCCCATCGCCACCATGCGCTGCTGGGTACACAGTGCAGTTTAATTCCTTACTCGCCTTTTACGAGATCCATTGGATGACATGGAGTGGTAGTATTCTTTTAACGAGCCGCCACCACACGGCTCAAAACGGACGCTTCCCGGATCCAAAAGCTCGCACAGAAATCAGAGTAAGCCAAAGCTGAGGGACGGGACATTTATAGGCTGTTATTTATTTATTTATTTATTGTGAACGTCTTAAGCTAAGGGGTACAATGGGCGGACTTAATTATAATACCTTGGCATTCTCAAGAAAGTCAAACCGAAAGTATTACTGTTGGTAGGATTCCTATGCAGGAATCCGTCTAGGTAGGTACCACCCCAGGGCCAGTTATTCTGCCATGAAGCAGTAGTGTGCAATCATTACTGTGTTTCGGATTGAAGGGCAGCTAGTGTAATCACTATGAATATGAGACTTAGGTAGTGATGTCTCACGGTGACAGACGCAGTGTGGTGTCAAACAGAAATATTTTTTTATTTATTCTAAAAAGTGACGAGTACGTGCAAAACGTTGACCTGATGGTAAGTGCAACGTTTGCCCACAACATGTGTGACACAACACTACGCCCGTCACCCTGAGACATCAGTTCTTAAGTCTCATATGCCCAGTGATTACGCTAGCTCTCAGTGCCCTTCAAACCGAAACACACTAATGTTTGAAAACACTACTGCTTCACGGCAGAATAAATGGCCCTGGAGTGGTACCTACCTAGACGGGTTCCTGCATAGGAATGCTGAGTGATGCAGCATTTGTTATGGGCAAACGTTGCACTTACTATGAGGTGAACGTTTTGCTCGTCTGCTCACTTTTTCCAATAAAAAAATAGTAGAAGGCAGGTACTAACCGAAGAATAAAACAAAACTTTTAAATACATAAATACAGACGCAATTTATAATTTATATATAAAACGAATAAATTTATACATATGTAAAACTATTATCTTATTTTTTGGCAACATTTTAAAGTACTATGGCGACAATATCTACTCTGTGCGACTGTTTCACCACAGTCATGTGGACATTACCAGCAATTCCACGTCCACTTTCATCACCTCGCGATGAGACATTAGTTATATTATTTTCCAGCTATTAAATGTCACAGACCTTCTCTTACCATCTCGTCGCTATCTAAGCGCATGATCCTTTTGGAATTATTATGCCCAGGTGAAAGCTATGTTTGGAACGAATGACATCTACAAGTCCAACTTACCCCCCTTTCCCCGGATTAAACCCCGCTTACCAAAGTCAAGTTAAGGGGATTAGGTCAAATACCGGTAACCTTTTGAACGGAATCTTAGAGTAAAATTTCAAGGACGAATTTGAGTGAGTTCGAGTCGAAGCAGAGTTTTCGTGCAACGTTTCTGTTATTCGTAATTAGCATTAATCGAAGTATATCTTAAAAAATTATTGTTTATTAGCGATTTTTTTTACTTTGCTAATTAATGTTCATTTATTTTTACTTAAATAAAATTTATATCACTTCTGCCCCAAATACTCAATTACACGCGATTTTTTTATTTCCCAAGTAGTTCTTGTTTCATCTCGATCGTTTCCTTCCTAAGTTCGTCGTAAATGAATAGAAAGTCTATTCTCAGTAGCGGCTCGTCGCGTTACGTCACTTTTTAATTTAAGGCTATAACACACTATATGGTTTTGGTCTTAACGCGACCTGATTCATGTCCTTTTACCTCTTAATACTCGTAGGTGTTCAGAATCAAGAGCTTCGGAGCAGCGATCAAGTGCACTGGGAGTATAATTTGAATTTAAGCTGACTTGTCTCATAAATTATGGTAATATATTGCTTCGTTTTGAACAATAGTTTACTGTCACTTAACAACACGCGATCAATTAAATTTGGTGCTGCCATGTGTTATAAAACGTGATTGCTAAAATCAGGAGGCTTTATTCGCTCGCCTAGAGAACTGGCTTTTATGCCGCTTGTCCTGGGTTTTGAGGCCTAGTAAAAATTATGCCTGTAAGTCGACAAGCCTGCCCAACACACAGCAGAGTTCTCAGCGTGGGCGTCTTTTATAAAAAAACACATAGCTAAGCAGTAAATTTATTCATTCTTTAAGCAAAGTTAGTAATAATTAGTTATTTTATTATTTTGGACCCTGAAAGCTCAGGGGCTGCTTGCCCCTGATACCTTGCTTGCGATAAGGAATGACATCGGAAGGAAACCTGCATGTCTAAGAAATAAGATTTTTTTCATCAGATTTGATAGACCACATATCCTTGCAAAAGACCAAGGATGATTCGTGAGGCTATTGAAATGAAAAATGAATCCTAATTTCAATAGAGAACATGATTGAGTAATACCAGTGACTTGGGATCATATCTATACAAATAAATAAAATTTTAGTATCTGTTTTTAATAACAAAATAGCAGCTTTTTACTCAATGCTTATGTTATATATTATAAAAATGTTGTCTGTTTGTTTGTTCCGGCTAATCTCCGAAACGGATGGACCGATTTGACGAGACCTTTACTAACTGATATCTGACATTATAGCGGGTAATTTAGGCTACTTTAATTTAACTTAAAAAAAATAAAATAAAAAACCCCAAAATTCCGGTTCAAATACGAGTATGTATATCATCGATCAGGGTCGGCTTTTTTTACGCAGGTGAAACCGCGGGGCACAGCAAATTTTGACTATTGCTTTGTTATTACGAACAGTCACATCAATTTTATTTATTTGTATATATTAAATGTGATAAAATCCGTAAAATTTGTTTTATTAAAATAGTATACTGTCGTGATTCAGAACGACTTTCAAGATACGTATCCATCATTATCATTACATCTTTAATAAAAAGCTTTATATTTTTCTTCGCTTTCGTAGCGTTATTGGACAGCTTTATTTAAACTCACCTAGCACTGAGTTTGGCTGCGCTAAGCGAATGTATTTGAAGTTCACGTTCCAAAAGGTAAACTCTGCCCAAAGCTAAATAGTGTTTTGTATGTTTTAATTAAAATCAAACATCTGAACGAAATTGAAAGCCGTTGCGAAAATGCAATTATACGTTTTACTGGCAAAACAAATAAATGAGTTAATACAGTTAAGAATAATTATGGAACGTAATAAAAAATAAATAACTACGCTGACGCTGCGCTAGATCATTAGGTATTTTTTTTATGTACAAAGTGACGAAACGAGCAAAACGTTCACCCTGATGGTAAGTGCAACGTCCGCCCACAACAAATGCTGTGTCACCCAGAATATTTCTGTGTGCCACCGCACTGCGCCCGTCACCCTGAGACATCAGTTCTTAAGTCTCAAATGCCCAGTGATTACGCTAGCTCACAGTGCCCTTCAAACCGAAACACAGTAATGTTTGCACACTACTGCTTCACGGCAGAATAACTGGCTCTGGGGTGGTACCTACCTAGACGGATCCTGCATAGGAATCCTACCACCAGATGTCAATATAAATTATATTTTGTGAAATCTTTAATGTCATTTTAATGTAAATTTAATATTTTATAAGAAATTGTGCAATATAATTGTGTTATTACCACGGTTTTATTAGCCCGCTTTCCGGTATAGTCAGTTCGGGTAAAATTTATTAATTGATTTTAAATTAACTTCGAGATGAGCTAGAGGCTTGAAACTTTAAACATATCTTAGAACTGGATGACAGTTACTTATTAACTCGCTTTCTTGTCTCTCAGTGTGTTAAGTAAAAATTTTGCAATTGATTAAAAACGAACTTTATTCCTTGGTCCGTATTAAATGGGTCGTATATAAAAGTTTTTTATACGATACGTGCTTTAGATTTTTTTATTTTAGTTTTATCTTCTAATCGAAGATAATAGTAGAGTGCACAAGAAAACTAAAACCGTCACCAAGAACCTTAACCAGATACCTCTGGCAACACACTCACCCGATTAAGTAATTATCTATTAAGATTACTGGTGGTAGAATTCCTATGCAGGAATCCGTGTACTAGCAGTAGGGTACAAACGTTACTGTGTTTCGGTCTGAAGTACACTGAGATTATAGTGTAATCACTGGGCAGAATGAAAGATAAAAACGTTTATTGGAACAGCACAAAGAGACAACTAACTCACACAAAACACCAACACATACTAAAAAAAGGGAAAAAAGTAGGTTAAAAAAAACAAAAAAAAAATTAAGCTCTTTTTATTGTATAAAGTGAGCAAAAACGTTCTCCTCTTGGTAAGTGCAATGCCTGCCCATAACAACTGCAGTGTCACAGAACTTTTCTGTATGACACCACACTGCGCCTGTCACCCTGAGAAATCAGTTCTTTAATCTCATATGCCCTGTGATTATGTTAGCCCTTCACAACGAAACACAGTAATGTTTGCACACTACGGCTTCACGGCAAAATTACTACGTAAAGCCTCCCACCTAAGTAGTGTGCAAACATTACTGTGTTTCGATTTGAAGGGCACTGTGAGCTAGCGTAATTACTGGGCATATGAGACTTAACAAAGTGTCTCAAGGTGATGGGCACAGTGTAGTGTCACACAGAAATTTTCTGGGTGACACAGCATTTGTTATGGGCAGACGTAGCACTTACCATCAGGTGAACGTTTTGCTCGTTTCATCACTTTAAGCAATTGAAAAAAAAAAGATCTACATAGCGCTAAAATCACCGGCGTCGCCTTTTTGGCGACTATTTTCGGTCGCGGCGTCGGCGTCGCGGCGGCCACCTTGCGAGGAGGCCTGGCATCGGCGTCTTTCTTTTGGCGCCTCTTGCGACCGGTGTCGGTGGTGAAGCCATCGTCTCCGGGGGCGACCATGTCAACTTCCGTCGACGAAGTAGAGGAGGAGCAGAAGCTCTCCTGATCAGAGTAGTATGGGCCATCAGAGTAATGGCTCATAACTGATGAGGCTCGCGACGATTCACGCGACGACTGCATTGAGTGCGTCGAGTGCATCAGAGCTTCGTCTGGCGATCGCGGCGGGTCGGGCGACGGAGGACGCTGCGAACCGGTAGCGTCCGGTAACGGAGTCGATCGAGCGAGGCCAGAGGGGCCTGCGACGACTGCGGGGCCGGAGGGGCCCAACGGTTTTTGCCCTTCGGGGGCTGAGAGGCCTGAGGGTCCGGGGGCCTAACGGCCGTTTTTCAAGGGGGCCAACGGTTTTTTGGCGTCGGAGCCAGGAGAACAGGGGGCGAAAGATCGGGGTCGAGGGTGGGATACTTCCCACTGCGCGGCTTCCGCCTGGGCCATACCGAAACCGGGGGAAGTTTTAAACACACGGCACTAAACTTTTTAACTCAAGACTCCCTGCCGCGCGTGGAGGTGTGTTATTGGCACTACTCTGTAAGTATACCTAATGATGTCACTTCACTATGTAGAACTTCTAGCGGCGACGATAAACGTCGCGACGAAACTCGATGCGTAGCTCAGCTCACACCTAACTCGCAGAATCGATGTTGTTCCCGGTTACACGGGACACCATAAATTATGGGCCCGGTAAAAACGTAAAGCCCTAGATAAGCAAGGCCGTACCTTACGGCGACCTACCTAAACTAACTTTTTCACTAATATACGAGTAGCTAAGCGAGTTTTAATCTACTTTGACGACTAAAATAAAATTAGACGCGCCTATGCAAACGTGATATAGCACAATTCATATCGGCACCCTACCAAAAATCTGACGTAGTCTCTTCCTCGGTGTATGTTGCTTCAGTGGACTGCGAGCGACGGACCCAACGTTCATTTCGGTATAATATGATTAATGGGACGAGTCAGTGGTGGTGGTTATATATGTATAGGCTAGCCGAACCGTGCCGGCTCCACATGAGAGTTATTGTAATGTTATACTATATATAGAGTGAAACGCCACCAGTCCGTTTACAAACTGTGTCCGTGGTCAGTAGGTTGTCGAGAAAGCAATATGCATTTCAAATTTCAAGTTAATAGATCTTGTAGTATCGGAGATACAGTAGTGACTCAATGGTAAAACACATATATGTCTATAGATTTCTACGAGGCAACTAACCTCAATTACAGTTTAATCTGTTTTAGGAAAACTTAGCACTCAAGGTGAAAGTCATGTGTACCGACAATCTGATGTATTAACTTAGTAGTCCACTCAATCTAATAGCAGTTTGTCTAAGAAGGTACTTACGAAGCTTAATCCTGTGACTGCCCGTTTATTTTGAGAGGGTCTCGACGTACCAATATAAAGCCCCGAGTTAACTTAATCTTATCATTGCAATAGTTTAATTCCTTTGAGACAACCGTGAATTGAAAGTTAATAGACTATTCATAACGCAAAAAAATTAAGGACACCTACAGGCACTGAAAAAACCCTTGATTAATAGTAAATTGATATAAGCTTAAGGGGTCTAGAGCATGCCTTATATTTAATAGTCTGAGTTCTATCCCCAGTGCCAGCGCCTCTAAAAATGTTCACCTCTAAAATCTGCACGTGGTAGTAAATGCTTATTTACCACGTGCTCAGCGGTCAAGTAAAACATCGTAAGGAAACTGGCATGTCTGAGGAATTAAAATATTTCTGAGAATATGTGAAGTCCGCCAACCCGCATTGGAGCAGCGTGGCGAACTATCTCGGCTTCAAAACCGTCTAAGAAATAAGAGGCGGCCTGTGCTCAGCAATGGGACATTTATAGGCTGTTACTTTACTTTT
This sequence comes from Luehdorfia chinensis, assembly GCA_019845155.1. Taxonomy (NCBI): domain Eukaryota; kingdom Metazoa; phylum Arthropoda; class Insecta; order Lepidoptera; family Papilionidae; genus Luehdorfia; species Luehdorfia chinensis. The sequence goes on along the minus strand of JAHVAK010000480.1, from coordinate 3,661,274 downwards.
TAAGCTGATATCCGATGCCGTGTCTAAGAAGAGAGAATCTACCAACCAACAATGGGAAAGTAAAAACTAGGAGATGGGCAGCAGTATCTTCCTGGAGCATCAGAACAAATAAACTGCGATTTTCGACCCGCCTGCCTAGCTTGGCAACTATGGCAAAATCCCACCAATATGAGAGCTACAAACTTGTGACTATCTATGGGGGAGGCCTATGTTCAGCAGTGGACTAGTGATAGGATGAAATGATAATGATGAATACAAAATATGATATCCTACTGCATTGGTCTTGGTAATCTGAGAAATACTAATTACCGAGATGGACCGGACTGTGAAAGCTCGGGGGGCTACCGTGTAACTCTGGTTGGTTTCGTGATCGGTTTCACTTGATCCTATTAACCAATGAATGAGCTTTGTTTTGGCGTATGTATCTCATTAATTGGTTCAAACGAAACCGATCACGAAACCAACCAGAATTACGCAGTTTACCCCCAGGTCAGTGAGGCGCCATGTAGTATTACGTCATATAGGCGCAATTATGTGGACGTCTTATTTTACGCGGGTGATAATCGCGGGGCGCAGCTAGTAAGGAATAAAATTTAATTATTGCCTTTCTTATTATTTAACTATTTTGCTTTAAGTTAAGTTGCCGATAGGTGACGACGATTTCGACTAGAAAACTGACCTCTTTCCTACCAAGATGTCGTAAGTGGCGACGAAAGTTTGTACGGACAACCTTTATTAGTGCAGAATAATGCCACAATATGCAATGCTGTCACTATACTGCTCGTGGTAACGCAATGTGAAGTAAATTTTTTTTTACTCGCACCAAAATGGCGGCGACAATGTTCACCACCCGTCACGTCTCGTTTCCCCGCGGAAGTGAACAGCGGGCTACGTGTGTAGTCTCTGTCTATCCCTTATATGGGAAAAAGGCGCGCCTTTATGTATGTCACTCATAAGTGAAACTAGCGGTGTATACAAAGTGTTGTCTTATACTACAGATAAAACATGTCATCCGATAGTTTCATCGCAATCCTTGGTTGATGAAATGGTCTCGCATCAAAAGGCAAGCTTTCCTGTAATTGCTCAGGCATAGACGGCAGATTTCGTAATTAACAGTGTGTCAGCAAGACTTGTGCGCCTTTACTGATTGTTTTCTATTTATGGACCTAACCGTCATTGTCTGTATATACACTTATATATATGAGTTTATATATACTAAGCTATTATTCAGTTAGGACTATACAGACCTTTTTTTGAGAACGTATAATACAAGTATCGTATAAAAAACTTTTGTTATATACCACGTTCTTAAATCGGACTTAAAGTATAATAAAATTAGTTTATAATCAAAGATGGATTAAGAGATAAAGAGGTATATACTTACCTTTTATTCAGTTGGACTTCATAAATTTTCAGGAGTCTGAAAACGATATTAGTTTTTTTTACACACGTAGCCCACTTTTCTCCTCCGCGGGAAACGAAACATGACGGGTGGCGAACTACGTCCATCAAAAAATTTTTACTTCCCATTGCGTTCCCACGAGCAGTAAACACATTGCTTATTATGGGGTTATTACAGCACGAGTCAAGACTAACCATATCGCTTTTTACGACACCTCGATAGGAAAGAGGTAGGTGCTACGCTACTCAGTCGGACACCTATCAGCTATATTTATGTTTTATTTGCTAAAAGTGATGGAACGAGCAAAACGTTCACCTGATGGTAAGTGCAGCGGCTGCCCATAACAAATGTTCTGTCACCCAGAACATGTCTGTGTGACACCACACTGCGCCCGTCAACCTGAGAAATCAGTTCTTAAGTGTCATATGCCTAGTGATTACGCTAGCTCTCAGTGCCCTTCAAACCGAAGCACAGTAATGTCTGCACAGCACTGCTTAACGGCAGAATAACTGGCCCTGGAGTGGTACCTACCTAGACGGATTCCTGCATAGGAATCCTACCACCAGAAGGCTAAATAATGTAAACAGAATTTTCCGAAAAGGATTTGTATTTCCTGATACTAGCACGTTCAAATATACAAACTCTTCGGTATGTTATACTAGTAAGATAAACATTAAAACGTACTCAAACGATGTGGCTAATGGCAGTGTAGTTGCTTGCTTCATTTATAGCCTCTAAGTAGGTCTCTCTTAGCAAGTTCTCAGCTGCTCATTCACAATTCTGTAATTTGCTTTTTACGCAAGAGTTTCTGTGGAAGGGTTGTCATTTGTTGTTTTGGGGTATTTCAAAAACATAGTGAAATATTTATCTTTTGTGATTCCTTTTTCACACTTTAAACAACACTTTTTGAATTTAAAATATCAGTAATGTTTTCGAATGTAGTAAAACTTCTTCAACATCAGCAACGTGCTGCAGTCTATCTACTACTGGATATTTATTTTCATGTAGCTAGACTGTAGCTAGAATGTTTGACTCTCGTATTGTACCTTTCAAGTTAAGCCTAGTGCGGACTGAACTAGGAATGGTGGGACTGAAAATGCTGCCACCATTCTAAGCTTGCTTTGTTTATAAAAAATGTGGAGTTGCTGTTGTATATCGTGTTTATACATAAAATATACAGAGCCGTGGGTAAGAAAGAACTCTGCACTCCATCTAAATCTATCGCAGGTGTTGCAAGAGTCGACTAAATAAGCCTGGAAAATCCTATAGTTTCTGACGGGTAGTACTTAAGAACTGATGTCTCACGGTGACCGACGCAGTGTGGTGCCGACACAGAAATGTTCTAGATGAAACATCATTTATTGTGGGCAGGCGTTGCACTTACCACCGGGTGAACGTTTCGCTCATCTTTTCACTTTCCAGAATTAAAAGAATTAAGCAGAATAATCATCGCAAGAAATGCTAAATCAAAAGTATACAGCGGAATGTGTATGCACGGCAGAAGTTTATGCAATCACCTGTTATCTAGTCGAGTGTAGTGACGCTGAAGGGATTAAATCACCCCGTATCAAGCATCCAGTTACTATCAGCGGTATCAGCGGTTTCGCGCAAACCGTCGCCACATGTCGTCGTCGTCGTCATTTCAGTCCCCTGCCGAACATAAGCCTCCCCCATAGATTGCCACAAAAGTTTGTAGCTCTCGTTTTGTGGTCTCATTTTGCCATAGTTGCCACGCTTGGCAGGCGGGTTGGCAACCGTAGTTTATTTATTCGGATGTTACATGTAGCCAATTAGTTTACACGCCAAAACTAACCTGCTCCAAAAGTTGCTAGACGTACGTAATTTTTTTATCGTCCTTATTCACGAAATACCATGTGGCCTCTGAATGCTAATGAACTAATGCCAGACTTGAAATATCCAGAACAGTAAAGGGTCTACCGTCTAAGTTTTAAGATCCGGCATTGCAATCTATAATCTACATTTCGTAAGTCCTTGTCCTAGATGTGAAATATTTAGGGTATGTATAAGTTTTCCCTAAAATGTTAGACCTGTTGGCATATTACAAGTCAATTTAAAATTCACTTTACCAAGCTCGCAGGGGAGGCCTGATTGCTAAAAGCACTGTTGTAACCGTGATAGGATACCGTTGTCAAATATCAGACTATATTTACTAGAAGCGAATGTACGATACTGTTCTTTATGCGATTACGTCAACGACTGTTTACGATTCGGTTGCGTGAACAAATTTATGTAGAAACGTATATTTTAGGTTAGAAAGCAATATTTATATGCGTATTTTTATTTTACAAAAACACTTTTTTTCAATATTATAAAGTGACGAAACAAACAAAATGTTCACCTGATGGTAAGTGCAACGTCTACCCCTATCAAATGCTGTATCAACCAGAATATTTTTGTGTGACACCACACTGCGCCCGTCACCCTGAGACATGAGTTCTTAAGTCTCGTGTACCCAGTTCCATATGCGCTATCTCTAATTGCCCTTCAAACCGAAACGCAGTAACTGTTTGCACACTACTGCTGCACGGTAAAATAACTGGCCCTAGGGTGGTGTGGTGTAGGTACTAGACGGATTCCTGTATGAGGAATGATACCACCAGCTGACACCATTTTCTGCACCAAAACACTTCTAAGCAACAAGCCTTTTTGTTTGCTTAGTAATTTATCAGGCCCGTGCTGAAATTCGCTTATTCAAATACTATTTACGCCGTATGCACTTACCTAATATTATCTTATATAGCTTATGTACACGACGTACGGTTATTGTCCTAACTGATCTATCCTAGTTGACAGAAAAAAATTCTTAATTAATTTTTAAAGATCGGAATAAACATTCGCGATCGCTTTTTTTAATTTGTTCAATTAAGACTAAGACTTCCTCAGATTTCATTTTTTATTTATTTTTCTACATTTTTGAAAAGATTTCATTGGAAAATTGAAAGGATTTAGAAAGAAAGAAGCCAGGAAGCGACCGCCACGCTGTTCTATAGTGGGTCGGCAAATTTCACGAGTCTTCAAAATTTTTTTATTACTCTGAAATTCAGGTACACACACAGGTCTTAAATGGTACGTTCATACTGCTGATGGCTATGGATGCATTAATTATTTTAAATATAAAATTGAATTAACATTTGACGACCTCGAGGTTTTGTAATCAGCGTATTTCCCTACAAACTTATAAGTGTTCAATGTTCCTAAATCTGGCCATTTTGGTGCGACTTAAAAAATTCTTAATTCCCATTGCGTTCCCACGAGCAGTAGTAGTAGTACAGTGACAACATTGCTTATTGCGGTATTATTCTGCACGGATAAAGGCTGTCCGTACTATACTTTCGGCTCTTAGGACACCTCTGTAGGAGGTAAACGGTACAGGCCTGTGTTCAGCAGTGGTATATTTATTAGGTTGTCGCACTGCTTAAAGAGGCAGTTACGACTATCATGAAAACTATTCAGCGAAAATCTGGTCACAGGATGAGGTAAATAGATAGCACATAGTACATAAGTGGAGACACCTTTGTAATTGTAATAAGAAAGCAATTAATATAGTTTAGTTTTATGTTAAAAAGTTATGTTTACGTTTTATTCGCTTGCTTTCTTTCTTCCAACATTTTCAAAAAATATATATTTTCAATAAAATTTGTAAAGTGTCTTTTTGCGTGTTACTCTTCACCTCCAATGCCATTGAATAGATTCGATGAGGTTTTCACTGTTTGATAACTTTTTTTCTTTTTAAATATGACTCGTAAAGTTAAATACACCGTAATTTTTTTTATGTAGGTTTTAGCGTATATTGTAAAACCTGAGATGTAACTGATCTATAAGAAACGTGGAACCTTATTATTTCATCTTAAAGGCTCTCAAATCTGTAGATAATTGCGGTCTTTACACCTTTGACCTTAATGGATTAGATAGCTTTCTTGCCGTTAAAGTAGTATGGAGGTGGCTTTCCTTTACGAGTGCATTCAGCGCTGCATTAACCGACTCTGCAAACTGACAACACCTAGTAACCTAGGAAAATTTAAAAAGACTAAATAGAACAGGACCTTTTGATTTAAAAAAATATAAATATCCTGTTTTATGCTATTTCTTTATAAAAAAAGTATGTAAATTGCTATTTACTTTAATGTAAATGATTACAAATTTAAGAACAGCATCATTTCAGCCTATCACTAGTCCACTGCTAAACATAGGCCTGCCCCATAGATTGCCACAAAAGTTCGTAGCTCTCATTTTGGGGACCGCAGTTTATTTATTTTGATATTCCAGGAAGATGCTGCTGTCATCTGCGCGTTTTGATTTTGTCTCTGTCGACTTTTGCGATATCTACGGAACGAGATGAGGCTATAAATTCTCTTTCACCACCACCACACGTTTCATAAAATTAAATGTAAAGCATAACATTTAATATTAGTATTGGTAGGATTCCGTCTACGTAGACACAGCTTCAATTATTTTGCAGTCAAAAAATAAATAGAGACCAAATATCACTGTGTCTCGGTCTAAAAACTGACTGCTAATGTTAATTACATTTCAGAAAAAAGGGCCGAAAAGTTGCACGAAAACGTTGCACTAAAATTTGAACTTGAAATTTTACGCTCATCGCGAAACAATATAATTTATAATTACAATAGTAACATAAATGTAAAGGTGAAGAGATATCTTTTTTTATAAGATAAGGTGACGACACAACCAAAAAGTTTATCTGATGGTTAGTGCTACGTCTGCCCATAACGAATGCTGTGTCTTCTTCACTTCTTAACTCTCACATGCCCAATAATTACACTAGCTCACAGTGCCCCACAGACCAAATCACAGTAATGTTTGCACACTACTGTTTCACGGATTCTTGCATAGGAAACCTACCACCACTAAACCAAGAACACATTATTTCTAGAGGTTATTATCATTAATGTTTTCTTTAATATGATAACCAAACAACATTTGTGGGCGGACTTCCCATGCTCTCGAAATATTTGTTATTGTACCTTAAGCTAATGTAAGTATCAATCATCATCATGGAACGATCTATCACCACCACTTCGTGAAATTCGTACGAGGACTTATTTTAAGATCAGCTATCAATAATACCTTCCAGATCACAGATTAAAAATTCTATTTACTTAGTTCCAAGTTTAAAAAGTCGACGTGTCAGTTTCAGATTAGCGTGGATTAGCTTAGCCACGCTGCTGTTTTATTTGTTATTTATTATTTGTGTACTTGTTGTTCTAGATTCAATTTTATTTTAGATGAAATATTTAGAAATATTTTCAATTGATCAAAAAATCAATGTCTTAAATGCAATGTAACATCAGCCTCCCGCAGAGATTGCTACAAAAAATCGTAGCTCTCATTTTGGAGGGATTTTGCCATAGTTGCCACGCTTGGCAGGCGAGTTGGCAACCGCAGTTTATTTATTCAGATGTTCCAGGAAGATGCTGCTGCCCATCTACTGGTTTTAATTTTCCCCTAAGTCGACTTTTACGACACCCACAGGATGAGATGAGGTGGTAGATTCTCTTAAGCCGCCACCACACGGCACAATGATAAATATAATGTTACATTACTTTTTTTATTACCTTTACTCTATTTTCACTTTACTCTTATTTAATTTTTATTTATTTCTCCTAAATACTTTAAATAGATATGTCATACATGACAGACATGACATAAAATGTCCGGCAACTGCTCGGTAAACCTGAGGCACCGACAGAATAACAGCGCTGTGACTGTGGTAACAATGCTGCAGCATTATGCGGAGTCGTTAGCATTTTCGTTGCTGCAATCCAACGTATATTTGTAAATGTACTTTAACATGTCTTTTTTATTGTTTATATCTTGGTATGCATAGTGATTGTACTCATCTGATTAGGATGAATATGAATATGTAGATGAAGATATAAAATAAATAATAAGATACTTTATGACATATAATAAACATAATACTGTTTACACTAAAATATATAAATAAAACCCGAACCAGCAGGGAGCCCTCGACATGGGAAATAAAACGGTCAAGGGTTAGGGGGAAAGGAAAATAATCTGGATGACTATGCGCACGGGGCGGCCAATCACGGTGTCCCAGTCACCTCAGATGTCCCGAGAGACTGACCGGGATTAACCCTTTTGCAGACACGACCACCGGAACTATTTCGGTCGGCATAGCGTCACACATGTCGTTCACCTCGTGAGCCAGATATTTTGTCTTCTCAACTATTTCGGGTTTCACGAGGTTCTTGTCATATGGAATGTTAATATCGACCAAAAATATACACAACCGTGCCCGGTCCACCAACTCGTTATCAGGCTTTTTTCACAAGAACAGTCCTATCCGTGAAGATGACCCGGTCCCGATAGAGCCTGACGCGATTTTCGAGTTGTTTCGAGCTGACAGAATGTGCCTGTGCAGATACTACAAAGCGTTAAAAAGCTCCGAACAACCGGAGATGATATGCCTAAGTGATTCATCAGAACGGCGGCAAGCTCGACAGACGTCGACGGTTACGCCGACAGCTGTTAGTCTTAATAACCTGATCCTGTATCACAAAGACAAAACCCTAGATTTAATTAAGCTTATTTAAGTATTTCAGTTTCAGTTAAGTCACAGAAACGTAGCCAGTACAGGCGACAGGGTCTACAAAAGCCCGCACAGAACAATTCACTTAATCTCATCAGCACAATTGCGGAGGCTGCACACTTCACAATTATGCTTAGCGCTCAAGAAGCCACGCCCACTACGCTTCGGCGGCAAGAACAGCCTCATCAGTGACTATCTCGGGTGATGCATTCTGTGGGACCTTATAATAGTCATAACAGTGTAGACTCTTCCACCTGAGCATGTTTGAGTCTACCTGATAATGCTAAAGATGTACATGAGGATATAATTGGAGTTATAATTAGAGCCTTAATCACGCCCGAACAAAGACTGTTACACACTTTTGTCAAGCTTGCTAAAAACAAACCGCGAACCGATTGATTTATGCCAGCCTCATCAGTACATATGTTTTGTGACATACTTTCGACATGGAGGACCGCACACTTACCAGTGCCCAACTCCATTCTGGTCGAATTACTAAAGTCGAAAGTGTCTTTTAGTTATTCCATTATTATTATATGTATGTTGTGTTGCGGTTATGAATCAAGCCTTTCTTTCTTTTTAAAATACAAAACAAAATCATAACAAAAATATTTCTTCAAATAAAATGCTCAATAAGTCACATAAAACATGCCAATTTAAATGAATTACTACGACTGACTGAGTGTTGAATCTATATCAAAATTATATTACGTCTTCGAAGCAGAATATAGCATAAGAATATTGGATGCGATTGAGTTGTTCTGATTTTATATTACTTCAAACACTTTTTTATCTGCAATTTCTGTGGTATTGACATGATGTTATTATATATCAGTCTGAGTGAGATTAGTATGACTCTCAAACAGCATAAAAATGGCAAAGTGCCGGATGAATACGGAATTACAGAGGTTCTGAAAACGGGTAGAAACTCGTTACTTGTCTTTCAGAAGTTGTTTAATTCCGACATCCGTGACGGGGCTGCGCCTTTTAAAAAAAGCGATAACGCTCTTTTGAAGAATTACAGACCGATATTGCCACTAAGGGCTCCCTCTTAGATGCCCAAACTGCGTTTTCTAGGGTCATTATGAATCGTCACACAAGCAGATTGCTTGCCTTCCAGCCTTCAAAACTAGCCGGATTCCGAAAAGACTATAGTACCACCCTAATACCCTTCGCCAGACTGTACAGAAGACCAAAGAGTACAATCTACCGTTATATCTGACATATGTGGACTACGAGAAAGCCTTCGATTCCATCAAATTTTGGGCGGTAACGCTAATGCACCGTGAGTATGTCATTTAAAAACACCATTATAACAAACAGACAGAGAGGCAGAGAGAATTACTTTCGCATTTATAATATTAAGTATGGATAAAGAGTAATATTTAAATAAGGAAAAATCTTTATTGCGAAATTACAGAAACTTCAACTTTATTTATTTGTATAGATAAGGTATAAAGTAAAGACGTAAAAGAAAGAATCTAAACCTGGATATTCTAATTCTAAACTTATTAAAATATTAAGAGAAATATGAATATTGCCATGAACGAAAATAAAGATGACCAAAATGCAAATTATGTAACTCGAATCATTTAAATGGGCATGCAATATAAGTTTAGTAAGAGTATATTCAATTGGCACGTGTTATTACTCCCACCGTCTATTACGACATACGCTAAAAAAATATTTTTAAAGTGATTTATTGTTAAAACATCAGTATTTACAATACAGTGACAACAAGCCGCGCGTTACTCACCCATCCATATAGTCCCTAATTACTACAGTTTTCAGATATGAACCCTGAAAATTTCTGAAATAAAAAGTAACTTAGACGATGAATGCAGGAACCATGAACATGCCAATGAAAGTGCGTCAACGCGTGTTTTAGTTTTGAGCGTGTTCAAATTTTTAATGAAGTCTCTACAGATGTCGTCGTAGCCTTGATGTTGTATTGTCACCCGGATTTTAGTTGATTGCGTCAGTAAATCATTGTAATTAATTTGAACTTTACATACATACATAGAGTCACTCCTCCTTCCCATAGGGGTAAACAGATACCACATATTTCCAGTTGCTACGATCCTGATACGCATCTTTCGCTTCTTCTACTTTCATTAATGTTTTCATAAAAGCTCGTCGGTTGCGGGAACTTTAAACTTTACGTCCAGATAAAATAATATAACCATACTAGCGGACCAGATAGACGTTGTACTGCCCGAACGTTGGCCTGCCCAAACGTTGGCTTGCCTGCTGTTAACAGATTCATTAACGATTTTTCGATATTCGAATTATCGATAAACTATATACTGAAAGACTTTTATCATTTTCCAAAAACTCTATCGCAGCGCCATCTACCGGGTCCAATTCCGAATATAAACCATCCAGGAAACCACACAGACACACACAAAAAAATCATTAACATCGGTCTAGACATTTAGGAGGAGTTCAGTGACACACACGCACAGAAGAATTATATATATATATATATATATATATACAAAGATTAAGATTAGAAATGTATGAAATTTAAGCCGTGTAAGTACGTGTATTAAGGGATGAGATGGGGTGGTAGATTATTTTAAGCAGCTACGCTTAAAAGAATCTACCCCGTCTATCTCATTCCGTGGATGTAGTAAATTCGACAGAGGGAATATAAAAACAGGAGATGGACGGCAGCATCTTCCTGGAAAATCCCCCCAAAATAAGAGTTACTAACTTTTATGACAGTCTATTAGGCAAATTGATGAAATATTTAAAGAATAATACTGAAATTATCAGTGAATCGTTATTATATGACAAGTTGTTAAAACAAGACACACAACGAAACACAACCACATTGACAAAACAACTTGTTGTTTTTTATTCATCACGCCCTATGCACTCGCCTAAGTTACGTCTCATGCAGACTTAATTTTTATCTTTCAATGTAATTATTATTTTAAATCTCTTAAGGTTTAGTAATATAAGTTTTTAAAACTTTATTTTAATTCATTATGTTTTAACGCAGTGTGGTAGCGGATTAAGAGAATATTCCACACCATCTCATTCCGTGGGTGTCGTAAAAGTTGACAGAGGGAAAATTAAAACCAGAAGATGGCCAGCAGCATCTTCCTGGAACATCTGAATAAGTAAACTTCGGTTGCCCGCCTGCCAAGCGCGGCAACTATGGCATAATCTGTTCAGAATGAGAACTACAAACTTTTGTGGCAATTTATGGGGGGAGGCCTAATTTCAGCAGTGGACTAGACATAGGCAGAAATGATGGTGATGATGATCTTTTTATTATATTTTTAAGTCTCTAGTTGAAATTTAAGAATACAATGCGCGCAATGAGCTTATACAATTCCCATGGCTGAGCACAGGCAACATTTATTTTTGGAACAGTTTTGAAGCTGGTAAGAGTACTCCACGCTGCTCCAGTGGATCAGCATTTTTTTTTAATTCTCAGACATGGGGTTTCTCACAATGTTTTTCTTCATCTCTGATCACGTAGTAAATCAGCACTTACATTCATCATTTCAATTAATGCCAGAATCGTAGGTCGAATCCGGGTCATTAGCATATCGAAACTAACAATCAAACGTCAAATCTGGTGGTAGGATTCCTATGCAGGAATCCGTCTAAGTAGGTTCCACCGCAGGGCCAGTTATTCTACCGTCTAGCAGAAGTAAGCACACATTACTGTATTGCGGTCTGAAGGGTCTAATAACAGGGCATATAAGACTTAAAAACTGCAGTCTCAGTCCCGTAGTGTGGTGCCACAGACTTACTACTGCTAACTAACTATCAGGTGAACATTTTGTGTCACTCTCTCCTATAAAAAATCAAGCCCGCGGGACACGGCGCAAGCCCGAGTTATTTATCCTAATAACATTAAATTTTACAAACATTAATCTAAAAATTATGGACATAAGTTATGATCAGAAATAAGAAAAATACACAGTACAAAATTAATAAATATAAATAAAGTACAGACTCATTCCGACATTGCAATTTTCTCTAGTTTCACTAGTCTTAAACGACTAAAAAACATAACAATTTCGGCATATTTGAACAATCTCTCGCTGTCTTTGACTACGCGCGCCCTTCTATATAACCGATCCATTTTATAGTGTGACTAGTCCGCTAGTCAAATTTGATTGCTTCTCCTCTTTTTGCTGACAAGGCTGTTGCTTTTAATATTGCACTAATTATTTTTTTAATTTCGAATATCGTTCTGCGAAAAGCGTTTGACTTTGTATTATACATTTTTTTTATTGAATATTGAAATTAGCCGGAAAACGGTTTCTGCAATAAAGAATATTAGTTTTCTTGCTTTTTCGAATAACTGTTTTTAGAATAGAATAGAATTAATTTTTATTCAGCATAGATTATTTACATAATACTTATTGGAAGTCATTTTCTTTTCTTTTTTTAAACTACACTGGTTCGCAAAAAATGCCTCTGTCCTGGAAAGAACCCTGGGATTTTTTTTCAGTCATTTTTAAAATAATGTACAATAACAGCAGTATTATACAGATGTAGAAATAGCTTGGCGGCGATCATCTCATTCCTAGGGGTTATCATCATCTATGAATTCTTTGATATTATAAATAACCCTTTTTATAAAGTCTTTGTTTAATATAAAATTAGAATTTTGTGATTGAAAGACATTGTGCACTTTCTGGGATTTTGTTGTAAAAACGTATACATTGCCCCATAAAAGAGTTACTGACCCTATGAAGTCGAGTAACTGGCATTATTAATTTATACTTGTTCCTGGTATTTACATTATGAACATCACTTTTTTAGTGAACTGACTTATGTTGCTGTGTACATAGAAAACGTTTTCAAATATATATTGAGAGGCCAAGGTTAAGATATTAATTTCTTTAAATTTATCTCTAAGTGCTCACTTTAGAGCCACGATTATAAACAGCTCTTACAAAATAACTATGCAAAGCTAATACAAAATAACTAAAACAAAATTCGCTTCTACATCAGACGCATTTCCCCACAGCAAAATACCATAAGATATTATGCTATGAAAATAACTAAAATAAACTAATCTAGCAGTTTCAACATTTGTCAAATTTCTATTTTTTTTACAGCATAAGCTGCAGAGCTATGTCTACTAGCTAATTTCGATATATGGGGGCCTCCATTGAAGTTTTGCGTCATGAGTTAATCCAAGAAAAACAGTAGTATCCACAAGGCTCAACTCTTCCCCATTCACAAGCACATTTACATCTAATCGTTTAACATTTGGTATTGTGAATTTAATACATTTTGTTTTATTGCCGTTTAAAAGCACCTAAGAGCTAGGTGTGGTGAGCGAGTGTATAATTCGTTTCTAGCCATTACAGCCATTTTTCGCGCAAACTCAGAGAGGTGCGATTTTTGTGACGCTGAGGGTATATATTGAATTCGTATTAAAATGACCGGGACGTGGTTCGCAACCCGTCACGTCTCGTTTCCCGCGAGGGCAAAAATTGGGCTACATGAGTGGCAACAGCCTGCCTTTAAATAGGTTTTGCTATTCTACCCTGCCTGCCGGACACCTATCAGCTACTGGATCGAACAATTCCAAGCAAAATGCAATAAAAATTGACAAAAACATGCAACATCTCTTCGCATACTTAATAAAAAATAAAAATGTAGCGAAAATTACTTCATTACCTTGTAAATTACCACTTATTTCCACACAGGCCCCGCGGTTCCACCCGCGTTAAATAAGACACGCCGTACTGAGCATTGGCTGTTTGGCCTTTCTCGGTTATGTTCGGTTCTCAGCGTGCGACTTGTTAAAGACGTAGCGTAAAGTTGTACAGACCTTTCTTACTAAACGGGCTACCTAATACAAAATAGTTTTTGGAATCTGATTTGTATTGCCTGCGATTAGCGCGTTCAAACAGACAAACTCTCCATCTTTATTATAGTAGTAAGATTATGCGTGGCAAAAGTTTTGAATGCTTATTATGAATTTTTTTTTATTGTATAAAGTGAAGAAACGAGCAAAACGTTCACCTGACGGTAAGTGTAACGTCCGCCCACGACAAATGCTGTGTAATCACCCAGAATATTTCTGTGTGACACCACACTGTGCCCGTCACCCTGAGACATCAGTTCTTAAGTCTCAAATGCCCAGTGATTACGCTAGCTCACAGTGCCCTTCAAACCGAAACACAGTAATGTTTGCACACTACTCCTTCACGGCAGAATAACTGGCCCTGGGATGGTACCTACCTAGACGGATTCCTGCATAGGATCCTACCACCAGTAATGTCCATGTAATGTGTAAAATGTTAATAGTCTTCTCGGGCAGAGGATAATGTCTTAAACTTATGAATCAGAAGATGTCATCCACGCAGGATACACATAATCTATATATCCTGCGTTATCATTGGGAATGTGATAACATTATTAATCTGCGGTAGTGTTACTGGGTAATACATTATCTGCGGTAATGTATTAGCGAAAACACAAAAGGACTCACTCGTCCGATGCAATGTCAGAGAAACGTCGTAATTACGATACATCTTAACACGAGAAGCGATGCTATTTCTAATTTACGGATATTGGTTAAACGGGAATACGAACAAAGAACCCGTCAATCAACAGACCTTCCGGGTTCCAGCTGGGTTTCTTGATGGTGTACACTTGCGGGTTTCGGAGGGCAGGAAGATTTTGGCTATGCGGTTAACAGCGGCGTAGAAAAATGAGAAACAAAAGCGGTAAAATCAAGCGGTTATAGCGCAGCTGTGGGTTCGCGACGGACGGGTGTTAGCGAGCCATTGATTTGAAGTTTTGGGTTTGAGGTTTAGGCGACCAATCAATGCACAAGGACGTCACATATGTATCGTGCGTTCGGAAATTGGATTGTTAAAAACGGGGTTGAAAATTAGCACGGAAGTATCTTGCATCCAAAATGCACGCAGACGTAGTCGTAGGTTTCAGGTAATTATTTATGTATAAACAAAGAGTCATAGATAAATTTATGCAAATTACAAAAGTATTTTTTTTTAAAGAAGTGTAATGAGTTGTGTAATATATTGGCAGTCCTCCTAAACTTAGCAGAGAATTGTTATTTATGGGTGATGAGGGTAATCGTGATTAATAAAATTGAAAAAAGCGAATGGAATATCGAACTGCTAGATATGTGTGTACATATTTTAATTTTGTGACAATTGGGTGGTCTTCGGTAGTTCCGATTTTTATCGATGAATTTAGCATTAGTATTTAGAATTAAGATGCTGTTGTGTTTCTTTACAAACCTTTTATTATTTTGCTTTATTTCAAGAAACGATTATCATGCGGATTATTATTTATCATACATGATAATAAACGTTAAGTTTATCTGTTTGTCTAGTCTAAGGGACGTTATTACGAAAACAAACATATGGACAGTAAACTAATCTCTCTCGAACAAACATTGTATTAAATAAACAGAGCAACCAATTATATATACGACAATTTTCATAGAATTACATCTTTAGAAGCTTTAAGCTTTAATCTATAAGATTGCATTACATAAAGACAATTACATATACATACTAAGAATGATCATTGACAACAGGATGAACTGGAAGAATCATATTGTAGTATAATGTAAGTAAGCTAATGTATGTATCAGAGCAACTGTGCAGTGCGATGACATCAGCTATTATTAATGGCACTCATAAATTGATCTGTATATTAATATGAAGCTGTATATTGTGAAATAAATAAAGAATAGAGTATAAATCGGTGTTGGCACCACTAAAATTGTATATTGTGAAATAAATAGAGAATAGAGTATAATCGGTGTTGGCACCACTAAAATTGTCAATAACAATTTGAAGGGCCCGATTTACCACAAGCCCGACGGTGTAGGAAAACACCGTGAATAAACTTGCACGTGGCAGAAAAAAAAATACGACGTGTGTCGAACGATAGGTGTCCAGCAGAGTAGAATTGCACCTACCTATTTCTCACCGAGTTGACGTAAAAGGCGACTAAGGTATTGTACGAACAGCCTTCATTCGTGCAGAATAACACGATAATATGCAATGCTGTCGTGAGTCGCCTTTGCCTACCCCTTGTATGGGAAAAGGCGTGACTGTACGTATGTTTGTGTCGAACGAAGTTCACAAACCCGCTCTAGCAACGGGCCGCGCTCTGTCTGAACGCATATTTTTTTTACATTACTGAGTTGATTTTTTTTAAAAACTTTGTAAATACACAATGTGTTCGTGAACACACTGGCATGCAAATTTTGTTTAATTTATTTCTTTAAGCATATCTGTTAGCGAATCACAAGAGAGTTTATTATAAATTGCACGCAGTTCTCTTTTGTGTATTGGAATAACGGATTTCAGACGCCCACGTGCTTTTATAAGAATATCGTAAGACTATATGCTGTGAAAATCAATGAGTGTTTTGAGTGCCATTCTTTGTCAGCAGACAAATCTTTTTATTTTTTTAGCCTTTAATACAATATGAAAATATATTTATAAGCTTTATTTACTTAGCAATATAAAGCTTACAGATTTTATTTTTTTAAGACGACAAAGGTAACGAAATAACGACGATAGTAACAAGTATTTTGTGACGCTATTTAGGAATAACTTCGTGTCACTGTTTCATATTTAACAGTTTTTTTTTTTGAGTGATGATGTAATGATGATGTTCTCCTAGCCGATTTCGACCACGGCGACAACTTCCGAATCAGAATGTCGAGAGCCATAAATTGCGCAGGAGATATTATAGTGCCACAAGTGTACGCGCAAACACAGAGGCACTCACTCGTTCCAACCTACCTCCGCCCGATGTAACGCTGATGCGATAAGATCGGAGGTAGGCTTGGATGAAGTGTAAGAAACACGGGGACAAACATAACACAACCAGACAACAAACCAACAATTTGTGTTTTAGCACAAATGTTAGCTCCAGCAGGGATTCGAACCCAGAACCCGCGGCGTAGAAGTCACGTACTCTGACCACTAGGCCACGCGGTCGTCTTTTTGAGTAAAATAAATATAAACCTTCAAATCAATTTGCGAATGAACCTTAGTAGTTATGTAACCAAGATATGGTACCTACAGTGACTGACGAATTTGAAAACACAAAACATAAACCAGATGTAATAAATTCGCCTTCGTAAACATTGTCACACAATACATCCCACATGAGCCGTGTGGTGGCGGCTCGTTAAAAGAATACTACCACTCCATCTCATCCAATGGATCTCGTAAAAGGCGAGTAAGGAATAAAACTGCACTGTGCACCCAACACCGCATGGTGGCGATGGGCTCACCACCTATCACACCAAGTGCATTATATTGTTTTGGTGAAACGTGGATTGTGGCAGTCATCTGCTTTAACAGTGAGTGCCCAGTCTCTGACCACCCCTTACGGGATACAGTCGTGATCTTATGTATGTATGTATGTAAATCCCACATTCGCTGTTCCTGGCAAATAACGAGTTTCAGACGTTTGTTTAAATTATGTTTTGCAATAAACCGTAAAATAAAGTCGTACATGAAGTGCTGAACGAAAGGGCTTAAGAAATACATACATACATGGAGTCACGCCTCCTTCCCATAGGGGTAGGCAGAGACCACATCTTTCCACTTGCTACGATCCTGAACTCCTCTACTTTCATTAGTGTTTCCATACAAGCTCGTCAGTTGCGATTTTGATCTGATCCTTACCGGCTTGCCCATTAACACCCGCCTCATAAATCTGTTTCATCAATCTTCTTTCATCCATCCCCTCTACGTGTCCAAACCTTCTAAGAAACGAAAATGCTTAAGAAATATATAAACTTTTATATTTTATTTCATTAATTGCTATCAAGTCCAAAATACTGAATTGAAGAATAGCTTATAAGAAATACGTAAATAACAGTAAAGCCAAATATTTAAGACTTGCTTCGTACCGAATACCGAAGCGCTGGAAACTGATTGCTTATTCAAGCAATTAAAGTTTCTCCGTGCTCCGACTAAGTTAAATTTCACCGACCTCCACTTTTGGTGCAAGTAGGCAGTTACATGGTAAGTCCAATAATGGTTTCAAGTTTCGTATTTTTTAGTAGTTGAGGCAGCGGCCGAATTGCCTGGAGGGAAAAAGAAATGAAAAAGCTCATTTTAGTCGCTATTTAGGAATCTGAAAATAATGAACTTTTAATTAAAAAGTATGTGTACTCCTAATTAGAAACCAATATATCATACATTATCTATACATGTAATAAAAATGTAAGGAAGTTAATTCTTAACATTGAAAATATATTGGAAAATATATAAAGGGGGACTAATTTAAATCAGTAGAAGCCAAAAATCACCTCACACAAAACGCATCACGTATTAACTACTAAACGGATTTTTATACAATTTGGTATAGTTAGAGCATATACACCGGTGCAACATTTAGGATATTCTTTATTTTATCAGGGTTTGGTTTATAAGGGATTCCTAACAAATTGTTCATTTAGCATGGCAATTAAAATGTGGTTTCCATTATTGTGTAGTAAAAGAACAGAGACCCCGTGGCCTCCGCATGGCGGCCTCGGGGAGGTCCGTTATGCAAACCAAAGGGAGGCCGTGTTTGAAAGCGTGTCGCGTGTTCCGGCGCGCCTTACTAGGAAGGAGACAGGAGAGGAGTTTTCCTCTCCCAAGGAGGGGCTGCCGATGATAGGGGGCCGACGCCGGTGGTGTCGCGGATGTGTGCGAGTGTTCCCGTGGCCCTGCCAACATGCGGCGAAGGCGGAACACCGTGGGATTTTAGTCGGTGCAAGTCCAACATAACCCGTCCTTCTCCCCATGAAGGCGGGTATGCGTTAGGCATTTCCCCATGTAAAAAAAAGGTATGACAAATATTTTCTTCTCTGCGTTCGATAGCTCTGGATACGCTAGCAACAGATTATAAGGCGCCTTGGTACGCATGTTGGTCATGCGGTGGCCCTTGGATGTAAGGTCCTCTAAAACGAGTTGCGTTTAGAGTTCCCTCGGAACACCGTGTATGACTACGCGGAGAATACGGTCCTCCCTGAGCGCATAAATGTGGAAGCCGATCTTCCTGTCACGCTAAATTGGTCTAGTCGTATCTCCATTTAAGTGAATCGCCCTACGCCGCATTATCGGTACGAGGTTGCCACTGGCAAAACTTTTCATCTTCAACGGTTATCGATTTTACAAGATTTATATGACCAATTGTCTGCCACTTGAACGTTCTAATCTTTAAGGTTATCGTCATCATCATAATTTCAGCCCATCACTAGTCCACTGCTAAACAACGGCCTCTCCCATAGACTGCCACAAAAGTTTGTATCACTAATTTTGGGGGATTTTGTCATAGTTGCCACGCTTGACAAGCGGGTTGGCAACCGCAGTTTATTTATTCAGATGTTCTAGAAAGATGCTGCTGCCCATTTTCTGTTTTTTTTTCTCTCTGTCGACTTTTACGACACTCACGGAATGAGATGAGGAGTTAGACACTTTTAAGCCGCCACACGGCGGCTTTAAGGTTGTCTAATACCATAAATGAGTTAAGATTATTTCGGTCCTTTACCGTCCGCTGAGCGTAAGCAATTTTTTGGCCGAAATTAGAATTTATCGGCATAATTTCGATTAAGAATTTAAACTAAATACATTTTGAGAAAATGTTCATTATAATAATTACAAAAACATAAAACTGACATGACTTTTTAGTAAATCCGGTAGATGATACTCTAAAGACAATAAGTAAGCGATAATCAGACATACAATATCTCGTCCCTTTATTTATATTATGAAATCACCACCGGGGACGATTTTCTTTAACAATACATGCTGTTAAGAGAAACTTTATAAAAAAGCGGCGCGGAATCACTGTTTTTAAAAAAGGATTCTTACGAAAGTTTACTTGCTCTTGGCTAGAAATTTCCTTTTGCTTCGAGTTTCATAATTGAAGTGTTTTACAGTTGTCTGTTTGCTGTTTTAGGGTCGAAAATTTATTTTATGAATTTCTAAACTATATTCGATTAATAAAAAAAAAAAGTAAAGTAAAGTTTCAGCCTATAAATGTCCCACTACTGAGCACAGGCCTCCTCTCATTTCTGAGAGGGTTTTGGATTAATAAATGAGTATATTTTTAATGAACATCACCCTTTACATTTTACTATACTTATTTGCAAGAAAACAATATTTATATACACAATTCTTATCTAAACTGACTTCTGTCTACTATAGCAGCACACCGCGCGTGAAGAGCTCCTGTCCTCTTCTGGTCAGGGTACCTAACTATTGTGACGCGGGTTCTGGGTTCGTATCCCATTCACAATCAACATTTGTGCAAATACACCAAATTGTCGGTTTCAGGGTCTATTTGTGTTCTGATTGTCCCTGTATCTTTGACATCGTATTCTAGCGGATCATTTTGCTAGAACGTTACATCGAGAGCGGGAAAGTTACGACCAGTAAATGCCTCTGTGTTTGCGCCTACAATTGTGCCACTATAATGTGTCCAGTTAAGGACATAATTTGTAATGATGTGGCGATGGGTCGAGTTCCTGATAGTAAAAATACATCTAAATATGCCGATCCCAAAACCTCTAGAGACAGCATCGCCAGTGACATATCAGAGCTGCGCTCACCAAGACTGATTTCCATCAGTCTCTTTCTATCAAAAGAAATATTTGGCTCGTGGAGGGAATAGTATAAGCGACTACTTATAATGAAGGAAAGGCTAAGATCCGGATGCAAAATATAAGGTGATCTTCAAAAACTAGGTAATTTTCTATTACGCATCATTTTCTAATACGCTTACTCTAATTCCTGCCAAACTAATAACTTGTTGTTCTTACAACATAAAGCTCATTATAAATTCGAACTTAACATGCTAATGCTGAGTGCGGGCTGGCTAATTCCATGTAATTTTCGGTATTACTTCGTCCAAATTTTGTGCGAAGTTTCTTTTACATTGTTTCGCTAAAAAAGCACTTTGTCAGTTTCTTTATCTCCGCGACCTGCACGTGACAAGCTCACCGCACCGAGGTAATTATTCATTTTAAACGTTTCTGGTAGTGACCTGCTACAAGCATCATCATATGTCACGCAAACTACAAAAAAAAATTGCCGTGGTAACTCAGGAGCCCGGTACATGACGTAAATTTCTAAAATTGTTCTACAATTTTAAAAGCTGATTTACCACGTGCCCAGCGGTGAAGGAAAACATCGTGGGGAAATACATGTCTAGGAAAATATTTCGAAGACCTGTAAAGTCCGTCAATAAAATCGGGGCACCAGACTGCACAGCTAGCTCAATGGTATGTAATGAAAGGACCGCGCAGTTGAATCAGCTGTCAGTATTATTTTCGTAATTTTTTGCCATATTTTAATTTAGTTATTCTACTATTCGGGACGGAGACAAATCCAACAAATTCAACATTTTAAAAATCGGTCCAGCCGTTCTTGAGTTATAAATGGTGTAACTAACCCGACGACTTACAGCCGTTTGAAAGCGATAAAGTAACAAACTGGATACGCAAACCTTCACATTTACACTATTTGTAAGATATTGATGTTTTCAGGGTCTTAATTATTAAAGTACCGTGAAAACGCAGATTATTCTCTACGCAATCGTCTTAATTTAAACTAGGGACAATACGACCCGCATAATCTCTGGCTTAACTGACGATGTTTGTATAATGTATTGGGGTAGATGTTTTGTTAAATAAGTACTGTCGGCTCGTTCGTTGACAGGTGCGACGGAGGGCTTCGTGTAGTAGGTGCTTAACTGTTTACTTTAAGAGCCGAGAAACGAGGCCCCTTGTTTCAGAATAATTTCGACAGGTAAGTTACGGTATTGGGTTATCTGAATAAACTCGTGACCGTCTATTGCTAAAATATTTACATATTTGAATAAAACAAAATAAAAAAATACTTTTAAACGTAAGAAATATAAATTACGTTTTTAAATATTATAAATATTAAATTTGTCAAACTTCTTTTTTAACAGATGAGAATACGTCTTATTTTATCTTAACTAGATAATCTATTAAAGTAAAGAATACTATTTCTACTGCTAACTTCGTTTTCAATTTTGTCCTTAAATCTTCGTCGGGTTTCACGGGGAAAGCTTAAACATTGTTACAATTTTAAGCCATAAATGTAATATACAAACGTAGTCACTGTTCTCTCGATTTTTAACATATGATGTTTTTAAATATATTTATAAAACTAATAAAATAAAATAAAACGAAAGCATAAAAGCTTAATTCAACTTAACTAAACACGTAAAGTGACATTTGTGAAAAATGCATATAATGACCACTAATAACTACTCTTGTTGTATGTTCTTATAAAAAAAATCAGGACAATTTGTTCCGTTCAATTTTGTTCAGTAGACTTTTAAGTGTGTCATGCTCGGTTTAATGTCTCCGCTTGCGGCGGCGACGTATGGCGGGTTGTCCACTTCCCTTTAATGTGGTTGAAGAGGGCGATAGCTTATGGTATTTCATCAATTAGCCGATAGATGTCCGGCAGAGAAGAATAGCACCTATCTCTATCCTACCGAGGTATTGTAAGAGGCGACAAGTGCAGAATAACACAACTATATGCAATGATGTCACTATATTGCTCGTGGGAACGCAACGGGGAATAAGAAATTTTCAACTCGTACCAAAATGACGACATTATGGTTTGCCATCCGTCTTGTTTCCCGCGAGGGTGAAAAGCGGGCTACGGGTGTGGCCTCTGCCTTCCCCTTATATGGGAATAAGGCGTGACTGTATGTATGTATTCCTTCATAGATTATATATTGATTCGTCATCGGGGGTTGTTTATATTCATTGTTTTGGCCTATCATTAGTCCTCTGTTGAACATAGGCCTCCCCCATAGATTGCCACAAAAGAGTGTTGTTCCAATTTTGAGGAGATTTTGCTCTAGTTGCCACGTTTGGCAGACGGTTTGGCAACCGCAGTTTATGCTGAATCCTAGACCCTTTTGTCTAAAAGGAGATTTATATTCTTTATTTTTACCTTTTTAAACTTTTTTGTATACCTGACTTATATACAAATAAAGTTCTATTATTATTATTTATGGGGTATTTTTATAGTTTTCTCGCCTGGTTGGAATATTTGAATATATAGATACATATATAAAATGATATAAAATAAATAAGATATTATAAGACATACACTAAACATAATACTATACAATAAAATATATGAATAAAATCCCAACCAGACGGGAGCCCTCGGCAGGGGAGACCAAACGGCCGAGGGTTAGGGGGAAAGGGAAAGAAACCGGCGGACAATGCGGGCCGTATCGAGGAGCACCGCCTTCTGCATCTGAGCACGAAGCAGCCCGTCACGGAGTCCCAGTCGCCTCAGATGTCCCGAGAGACTGACCGGGATTAACCCGTTTGCAGACACAACCACCGGAATAATTTCGGTCGGCACACCACCCCACATGTCGGTAACCTCGTGAGCCAGGTCCAGATATTTTGTCTTCTTATCTGTTTCGGCTTTCACGAGGTTCTCGTCGTATGGAATGGTAATGTCAACCAAAAATATCCTCGACTGTGCCCGGTCCACCAACACGATGTCAGGCTTATTCGCGAGAACAGTCCTGTCCGTGATGATAGCCCGGTCCCAATAGAGCCTGGCGCGGTCATTTTCGAGCACAGCCTCCGGCAAGTACTTATAATAAGGCTGTTTCCAATCCACGAGACCGTACTTCAGAGCAAGCACCTGATGGAGAATCCTGGCTACTAGGTTGTGTCTGTGCAGATACTCAGAGTTAGCAAGCGCCGAACAACCGGAGATAACATGCCTAAGCGATTCGCCGGGACGGCGACAAGCTCGACAGACGTCGACGGTGCCGTCCTTTAGGATGTATCTCCGATAGTTGTTGGTCTTGATAACCTGATCTTGTATCGCACAGACAAAACCTTCGGTTTCCCCAAAGAGGTCACCGAAACGTAGCCAGTGGAGGGAGGCCACTGTGTCTACGAAAGGCTCATGAAGAGCTTTGTAGAACCTCCCGTGGTGTTATTTCTCTTTCCATACGGCCTCGCGGTCGGAAATGCTCTGTACTGCCGGGTCTTGCCATTGCTCGTTGGCCAAGGATAGGGGGCTAAGCCCTTTATCACTTGTAATGACGTCCGCACAGAGCGCCTCACCCGATTTCGATAGGAAGTAATTACGTAGGTTGCACACTTCACGATTGTGCATGGTGAGGGCACTTAAAAAGCCTCGCCCACCATGCCTCCGCGGCAAGTACAACCTCATCACCGACGATCTCGGATGATGCGTCCTGTGCAAAGTCATTATTGTGTGGACTTTTCTATCCAGGGCGTTTAATTCAGTTTGAGTCCACCTGAGTATGCCAAAGGTGTATATGAGGACAGGCATGACCCAACTGTTGTATGCGTGTGCCTTGTTCACGCCCGACAAAAGACTGTTACACACTTTTGTCAGGCGCGCAAAAAACACGTCGCGAACTGACTGTTTCATGTCAGCCTCATCAATACCTGTTTTGTGACATACCCAGGTATCGGTATGTTTCAGCCTCGGAAAGGGTCCTTATGTTAACAGGCACAGATAAATCTATGCCTTCGGAGTGCCCAATCCTGCCCCTTTCGACATGGAGGACCGCAGACTTGTCCGTCCCCAGCTCCATTCCAATAGACTTGCTAAAATCACAAGTGATCCCAAGCAAATCTACCAGATGAGAGCGATTGGAGGCGAACAACTTGAGGTCATCCATATAGAAAAGGTGGGTCACTTTTGTCCCTCCCCTCCGAAGCTGAAATCCCCTCCCGGAACCCTCCAGTAGTGTGCTGAGAGGGTTAAGAGATAGGCAAAACCAGACTGGACTCAAACAGTCACCCTGGAAGATGCCCCTTCGTACCCTTATGCGGTTTTCAGCAGCCGTCATCCGCTCGCCTAGATGACAAAGGATTGTACTCCATTGCCTCATACACTGCCCGAGGAAGTCTCTTACTGTACAATCAACCTTGTACAGCTCGAGGACCCTCTTTAGCCATGTATGAGGCACCGAGTCGAATGCTTTTCTATAGTCTATCCAGGCTGCAGAGAAGTTCCGACGGTTGCGTTTAACCACCTTGCCAATGACCGCGTCAATGAGGAGAGGTTCTTTGGTCCCCCGACCACCGCCCCGGCATCCACTCTGTGCGGGCGATATCACCCGATTGAAGACTAGATGTCGGGTGATTCTCACGCTTAAAATGGATGTCAGTGTCTTATATATAGTGGTTAGGCACGTTATGGGGCGGTACTTGCTTGGGTCTGTTGTTACCTGATCTTTAGGAACCAAATGAGTAATCCCAGTAGTGAAGAGGCTCGGAAGCGACATCTGATCGAGGGCGTTCTGGAACTGTCGGGCAAGCACAGCATGACATACTATAAACCCCTTTAGCCAGTAGTGATGCAGCCCATCGAGTCCCGGACTTTTCCAGTTCGGGGCTCTACGGACCGCCTCAGCTACGTCGTCCGGTGAAATGACGACGGGGTCCATAGGTGTAATAGTTGCACACTGACTCGCCACAGTTTCCGTCCAAGGGCCCTCATTGTGGTCGATGGGCTCTGACCACAGGCTGCGCCAAAAAGCGACGGTTTCGGCCTGGTTCGGTCCTTGGCCCGTTCCACAATTTCTTGGTCGCTCCAAAGATTTATAGAGCCTCTTCTGATCACTCTGAAAGAGACGATTCTGGATGAACCGTCTTGACCTCTCGGTATATCGCCGAATCCGCTTACCCCAAGCAGCGATTCTTTGCTTCAGGTCATCTATGCGCTCTGTCAGCTTGTGCGCTATATCCGGCTGAGACAAACTTACATTTGTCCCAGCAAACGCTATCCTGACGGAGTGCACAATTCTCGGCCTATTGTTGCCCGACCTGAAGCTTATCAGTCTGCCGATGAGGATCCTTGCCTTTGCGATACGGTCCTCAATCCTCCTTCTCCATTCTGGGATAGCGCTACTTTTTCCAGTAGCACGTCCAGTCTTGGGAAGTTTGGCGCCAATAACACGGCAGACTGCCAGTGCAGCGCCAAATAGGTTGACAGCATCGGGTTTAGAGCCCTCACGACAGCCCGATTCCGCTTGCTTAGGGTTATGCGGGGGAGTCGTGGTCGATTTTCAAGAGGCGTATTGCGCATTTCCAAAATCGCCTCCTCCAATGTCCTCCTCATCTGCTCTATTTCTTGGGCGACCATTCCACCATCGTCTGAATCCACCACAACTTCGAGATTTATGGCAGCATCCACATCTGCATGTTGGTCCGCGACTTGTGAAGCCGCATCTCCAGCCGCAGCATTTTCATCCAATGAGGGAATGGCCTCACGTCGTAGTCGTTCGACTTCGGCGTCATCAAATATTTTGCCAGGTTTTGCTCCGTAACGGTAATAGATGGCTCCAGCTCAGCAAAAACACGGTGCATCCTAGCCCGGTACGCAAACCCTCCCGTTTCTCCCCCCTTCGCCCTAAAGTACGCCCGCAATGCATTCTGATTCATGTCAGATGTCCATCGCATGCGGCGTAATCCACCAGCGGCGGATGTCAATTGCTGGGTCCGCGAGGACCCTGCCGACACCAAGCCTTCTGGTGGGGATGATGGATGCGAGGGGCTGCTAGGTGGTCGTGCATCACCTCGCGTTCGGCTGGCGACCCGCATGCTGCCGCGTCCAGCGCCAGCTCCAGACGCGCCCTGGCGGCCCCCAGGCAGCGACCCTATGCGCAATCTATCTGTATCCATCATCCATTTTTAGGCGTCTATTATCGGGAGACGCCCAGACCCGGCACCGTTTCATATGGCGTGGCCATGGGCACAGACGGGCCTTTGCACCCACAATTTTGCCAAAGCACGGTGCTAACACCTCTTGGCAAGATGCTGACTGATTGCGCTGATGTAACAGTTTTCTCACTTAAACTGTTACGCCAGTGGGCGGTGAGGTCGTCACTACCCTACGCCTATCTATACTACCTATTATTATTATTATTATTTATTTAGATGTTCCAGGAAGATACTGTTGCCCATCTCCTGCTTTTTAAATTCACACTGTCGAATTGTACAGCACCCATAGGACGAGATGGGTTGGTCGGCACGGTTTATATTACTCAAATTTTAAGGTGAGCACCCGGTCCCTGAGTGGCACTGACAAACCATAAAAGAATGGTAGTCAATTTAAATTAAGGACTAGTTTATGAAAAATTGGAGCTTAATGCAACACTTGATACGTGTGGGATTCCCAAACACACGTTGATGTTTGAGAGATGATTAAACTTATTGATGTAATCTTTATTCTAGTTTTAAGTATATCCCATTCATATTCAGTTTTCAGCAAAATACAATTTGCAGCACACGCGCACTACGGGTTAAGGGAGAAGGCAGGGGTGATTTCAGAATCCATCTAAAGCGATTTATCTGATGCGGGCACCGAATCACATTACACGGTACCTATGCATAAATGGATAATTTACTGCTAAACATATCACGCTTTGCATCATGCACACCAAATCTTTGTTTCTATACAAGAGCCTTCATTTGTATATTAAAAGAATAAGGTCTGCATAAAAGTCGGTACGAAATTCAGTAAGGAAAATAATTTGAAGAAAGGAAGCGAAAGTGAAATAATAAAAACATCCTTCTCATTACTCAGATAAGGTCCGACGAAGAGTGAGAGAGAGAGTTGATTTATAATTTGCATGGGAATTGATGTAGCTAAGTAAGAGTATACATTTAACGAAGTGAAAACGTAGAATTAAGTATACTCGTAACATTGAGCGAAGACTTGATTTTGTGAACAAAAACAAACGAGGTTTTATAATTCTTTTCATCGGCATATCTTACATCTTACGTATAAATTATATAAAATTATGTAAAAAAACAACACTATCTAAAATAACAAATATCTACGTTATTAGTGTCAGTTAGTAAAGTATAAGTCGTGTCCAACCAGGGACAGGTAGGTCGCCCTGCTAATTTACCACGTACTCTACGGTGGAGGTATAACGTAAGAAAACCTGTAAAACTGTTCAAAAAGTTAGATTGTTTGCTTAGCTTGCGCTCAGCAGTGGGACATTTATGGGCTATTCTTTCTTCGTGCAATCGTATCAGTTATTTCGTGTAGGCGGAGACCACATCCGTAGCCCACTTTGCCCTCCCTCAGGAGACGAGACGTGACCTGTGGCTAAACAGTTCTCAGCCATTTTGGTATGAATTGACGTTCTTGCTCTCCAATGCGTTCCCACGAGTAGCTAGCCATCGGCACGGCAACCATTGTCTTGGCGGAGATGAGAAAGGATTGGGTAGGAAATCGACTTGGGACGGGGAATGGGAAGTTGGGAAAGGAACTATAAGCTGTATGATTCTACTATCTCGGAAGGAGCAGGAGGAGATAGCTGTAGATCGGAAGGCCGAAGTCGCCATCATCCAGTCATCATCATCATTTTAGCCTATCACTAGTCCACTGTTGAACATAGGCCTCCCACATAGTTTGCCACTTTGTAGCGCTCATTTTAAGGGGATTTTTCCATAGTTGTGCGTGATTGAACGTTTTGCTCGTCTTGTCACTTTGTCCTATATTTATTTTTCTTTTTTATAGAAATTAGTGACGAGACAAGCAAAGCATTCACGTGGTGGTAAGTGCCACGCCACCACACACTTGTGATGTGACTAGGAACTTTGCGAAGAATGTTCTGTGCCGCACCGCACTGCGCTCGTCACGATGATTATTTGACGGTAGAATAACTGCTTCTCATCATCCATTTTGATTTCAGCCTATCACTAGTCGACTGCTGAACATAGGCCTCCCCCATAGGTTGCCACAAATGTTTGTAGCTCCCATTTTGAGGGGATTTTTCCATAGTTGCCACGCTTGGCAGGCGAATTGGCAAACGCAGTTTATTTATTCAGATGCTTCAGGAAGATGCTGCTGCCCATCTTCTGGTCTTAAATTTCCCTCTGTCGACTTTAACGACACCCACGGGATGAGATGGGGTGGTAGATTCTCTTAAGCTATCTATATTTTCGGTGATGTGATCGCTGTTAGCCTTTTGGCTTTTACAGCTTCATCGGATGCTGTGCTCGCGGGCCCGGGGCCCGCGTGCCAGGTTTGGTTTGACCCAAAACATATATACATAAATATTAACTCCTACTAAACATCTAAGTTCGGACCGTTGCGTTCGCTAGCGTGCTTGCGCTACAGTGAATATCTCCATAAATTTATTATATGAAGTCATCTAATGACCGTCCGAGGGAGACTGCGGGCCTCCGTTCGGACTGTCGACTTGTGTGTCGGAAACTCTGGGCGGTGAGAACCGCCCTGGAACACGGGTGTATCTGGTGTACGCGGTGTTATGAACGATAGCTGCGCGCCGCTCTCTACGGCGGTCGCGCGACGTTGTGCGTGTGATGTTGAAACTATTAACTGTGTGTACAGTGTTGTTCGGATCGTGGCTGACCGTATCGTGGTCAGGGAGTGCTGAGACGTCCGTGTCGTCTAGCACATTTCGCGGTCGACGTTTGCGTTCGGTCGCGTTTTTATTACATCGATAATTAGCTGCTTTAACCACCAGCGGGTTTGGATGAACCGCGGCTTTTTCGAAAAACTGCCGTGATACTTCTCTGAAGTGTTCAGAGAGTACGGGCATTTCACAGTCGCTGTGAAGGTCGACATTGCGTTGGTACCAGCCGGCTCCGGTGGCACTTCGCAAGAATCTGTTTTGCACCGTCTGCAATTTCTTTATATGATTGCCCGTCGCGTGTGCGAACGCGACGCATGCATAGGACATTACGGGTCTAATGCATGTCTTGTAGAGGCGAAGTTTGTGTCTTAAGCACATTTTGCTTGAAGAGCAAGTTAACGGGTATTTCTCTTAAGCCGCTACCACACGGTGGCTTCTATCTAGGCGGATTTATCCATAGGATTACTACCACCAGTAAACGGTTTTTATCGATACTTTAAGACGAAACTGGTTATAAAATATTTCAGTATAATATAAATGTTATGCATGTGCATGTGTGTGTGCAATTGTGTGTGTGTAAGAGAGCGTGTGTGTGGGCGTGTGCATGTACGTATGCGTGGACGTATGCATGCGCACGCGGGTATGTGTTAGTGTTGGGGTGTGTAAGAGCTGAACAACAATCGCAAATATGTATATACTTATACTTTTGTGTTTTGTTCAATTATCAGTTTCGGCAAGTACGAAAAAACCCGTTTATTTCATATAAACTCAGCGGCATAACATTTATTGGTTGTTACTTAATTTTTTGTACTGTACCGAAAATATAAAACAGAAAAGTATTTAAATGGAATGAAAGAAAAATGTCACCTGAACGCTTTTCCTGAACAGCGCCAAACAATTAATAAGTTTCAAGGTTCGCAAGAAAAGACGAAGACCGAGCGATTTTCCATTACCATTTCAATGGGTAACTGTGCCCGTGTCCCCGACAAGGTCTCACATTGATTTATGTGTAGACAACCGAAGAGGACAATCGAAGAGATAGAAAAGTACTAAATTCTTTTTTCTTATTTTATTGAAGAGGGGTATAACGAGTTTAAATTGCATTTTTTCGATTTAATTCATCGGTACATTTTTTTAGATGGAATAATTTAAAAAATATAAAGATGAAAGAGTTGCTGTGGTGCTCCTGTTCTCTCTCTCTCTCTCTCGGTCTGCGTACACGACGTAGTCCTTTTTGTCCTCGTTTCTATTTGTTAATTAACTTTTATAGTAAAATACTCAGTTCATTATTATTCCGGTATATTATTGATTTCCACAGGTTATGGGCTGTACCATATGCCAAAAGTAGCTTTTGTAAGAGTATTTTAGCGAACAGTACCGAATAGTAAAAATCGGCGTGATTCGTAAGCTCATGCAAAATGAATGTCACAATGTGGAATTTTGCAGTGACGACTTCTTTGGAACATGAAGACTTCTGGCAATCGTGTAAAGTCGGCGAAGTTCAAAATCATTTTATTGGTCCTATGAATTTTACTCACAAATAAAATCCAAAAACAGCCCGCTAAGTGTGGCAAAACCTTCAAAATGTATTCGAGGACTGCGGGCTTTCAAGTTAAGTCGGGTTATTGAAAGATTTTAACAATACATCCTGAGACAGTTGTGCGAGTGTATAAGAATATTTAAACTATAATAAGACAACTGTTCACAAATTCTGCCGTCAGCGGTTTTTCCGGACCGATACGACTTAGGGACCTTCAAGAAAAGAGGAGAGATTCCTTTCTCAAAGGCCGGCAACGCATCTGCTATTCCTCTGGTATTGTAGGTGTTCATGGGCGGCGGTGATCACTTACCATCACGTGAGCCACCTGCTCGTTTGCCTGCTATTCAATACAAAAATAAAAAAATTAAGGAATGAATTACTTTCAAGGTTGATTACATGTAAGCTGATTTGCCTGAGAATTATAAGCCCATAAACATGGTCACAGACAGCGTTGTAAAAATATGATCGAATTGTATAAAGACAAAACTGTTGCAGGAAGTAAAGGTTTCCGAGTATTCAGTATTTTCACAAGGAATAAGCATAATGCACGTAATAATAAAAATCAGTTTAAAAATAAATAGGAAAAGGGCCTCGCTGCTACAATTGATTTGGCTACTACAAAAATCAGTGTAAGGTCAAGAAGCCGAATATTAATGAGTTATTTATACGAGTATATATGAAGTTATTTACAAACTATACTTCAATCGATGAAAATAACTAGTACATTAAGTCCGGTGCGACAATGCGCATGTCAGGGCGCAAGGACGGTATGTATGAATGATAGAATATACTCTAGACGTTCACACCTTTCCTTTAGTAAGTAACGAAAACCGGAGACTGAATTACTGTCAACGAGACATTCCATAGTTCACAGTCACTAATTTTTTGATTCTTGACTGAGGAGTATGTCTCAAAACTAAAGTATTCACTAGTGTGTGTTGCCAATGATAGCCGGTACCGAGAACTGATTCATGACTGTTAGCCGCATGAGAAAACTCAAAGTCACTCAGCGAGCTATAAAGAGGGCTATGCTCTATGTTTCTCAGCGAGTCAGTAACAATGATATTCGCAGCAGAACTAGAGTAACTGACATAGCCCCAAAGATAAGTAAGCTAAGGTGGCAGTGGGTCGATCATATAGCTTGTAGAACCGATAACCATTGAGGAAAAAATGTTCTCGGGTTGCAACCTCGTACAGACAAACGCTATGACCAGCACCATGCGGGAAATCAATGGATGCACGTATCTCGGGACCGTAGATTTGTGGTAATCTACGAGGGAGTGGACTAGTGATAGGGTTAAAATTATGACGTCGATTGAGGATACATGAAATAGTATATGGATCCAAGTAAACATTTACCATCAGGTAAACAATGTGTTGGTTTTACCTTACTTGCATAAAAATATATATTTTAAAAACACCCCAAACAACTTTCCGTAGTACAAAAATTTAAAACCTCGACCAATAAGGGCTAAAGCCAATCGCTTACCCACTGCACCAACCAAGCCGCCCAAAATATATTTTTAAAAATTACTTAAAGAAGTAATGTTAAGTCAATACACTACCGTACCGTGTGGTGGCGGCATAAGAAAATCTACCACCCCATCTCATCCCGTGGGTGTCTTAAAAGTCGACAAAGGGAAAAGAAAAACCAGGTCATTGTGGGCAACAGCATCTTCCTGGAACATCTGAATTAAAAACTGCGGTTGCCAACCCGCCTGCCAAGCGTGG
The DNA here is from genome assembly GCA_019845155.1 of Luehdorfia chinensis. Taxonomy (NCBI): domain Eukaryota; kingdom Metazoa; phylum Arthropoda; class Insecta; order Lepidoptera; family Papilionidae; genus Luehdorfia; species Luehdorfia chinensis. The sequence goes on along the minus strand of JAHVAK010000480.1, from coordinate 3,628,580 downwards.
CAAATATGTCAAACCCACCCCAAAATGAGAGCTACAAATTATTGATGCAATCTGTGGGGGAGGCCTATGTTCAGACTAGTGATAGGCTGATGATGATGATGATTACGAATACACCGTAGTAGACGCGGTAGCCCAGGGGCCGAGCGCTCGATTTAAATTTCAGTGTATGCGATTGACGTAAGTTCGATCCCCGGTGCTAGCGCTTCTAAAATTGTCATGCAATTTTAAATGCTGATTCACCACGAGCTTACCAGTGAAGGACAACATCGTGAAAAAATGTCTTTATATTGACTCGTCTTGGCTCCAAAAAAAAAAGTAAAGTTTCATCCTATAAATGTCCCACTGCTGAGCACAGGCCTCCTCTCATTTCTGAGAGGGTTTTTGGAGCTAGGAAGAATCCGCCACGCTGCTCCAATGCGGGTTGGCGGACTTCACATGTCCTCGAAATATTTCTATTCCTCGGACATGCAGGTTTCCTCACGATGTTTTCCTTCACCGCTAAGGACGTGGTAAATCAGCACTTAAAATTGTAGAACAATATTAGAGGTGCTGGCACCGGGGATCGAACCCAGGTTACTCGCTTACTATGAAATTAAAGGCGAGCACCAGGCCCCTGAGCTACCACGGCTATAGGCCCTCTAATGAAATGGCTCCAAAAACCCTCTAATAAATGAAAAAAAGTCTGTGCTCAACAGTTGAAAAGTTAAATGTTATTTTTACAATACATTACCATGTTTCAAGAACATCAATAAGTAACGAAAGTTAAAACGTATGATCTTAACAGATAGGTCCGTTCGAAACGGTTTTTAACGTTGTGCGATTGCGAAAGATTAATTAGAAACACAAAACCAGTTACTTGCATGCTCAAGAACAATTAAGAATCAGTTAGACACTGAAGTTAATTAATATTTCAAATCGGTTCTCCATTTTTCTCTTTTCCTCGTGGCGATAGCATTACCATTTGTATTTATATTTCATTTCATTTTTCTCTTAATGAATTACAACTTCGTTGATTTGCGTCTAAGAATTTATTTTTTAATGCTTTTAGTTTGTTTCCTTCTAATTATTTCTTGTTTAGTGAATTCTTAAACATTTTTGGGTAATCTTTTTTTTCTTAGTAATAAAGAAATGAATATACGTTTTTTTGTTTATCTATCACTAAAATCTATTAATTAGACCTCGATACAAAGTATATACTAAGAAAACAATGTTTATCAAAATACCACTGTTGCTTTTTTTTATACTTTTTTTTATTGTGTAAAGTGACAAAACGAGCAAAACGTTCACCTGATGGTAAGTGCAATGTCCGCCCACAGCAAATGCTGTGTCACCCAGAACCTATATTTCTGTGTGACACCACACTGCGCACGTCACCCTAAGACATCAATTCTGAAGTCTCAAAAGCCTAGTGTTTACGCTAACTCACAGTGCCCTTCAAACCGAAACACAGTAATGCTTGCACACTACTGCTTCACGGCAGAATAACTGGCCCTGGGGTGGTACCTACCTAGACGGATTCCTACACAGGAATCCTACCACCAGTAAAAACCACCAGTTAATAACAGTCTCATTTTCTGTTGAATTCATCAAAGTATTCATTCAACGGTTTTTCTTCACTCATGTTTTGACCAAGAAAACATCAAAACTGATTACTAAGAAAATAACAGAACAAGAAACTTAATAAAATCTTAATCTTAATATTAAGTCAGAGATTTTGTTATACAAAATATTTGACTGGGATAGACTGACTGACTAGGTTCCGACTAAATTCAAGATTTTGTATAACAAAATCTCGACTTCAGACGCAAGTTTGTTCCGGTACTGGTCCACGTGTTCCCGAGAAATATTAGCACGGCCGGTGTATACGGCATCACCAGTGCTGTCATCTGCATAGCAATGAACGTTACTAATTCGTAACATATATTCGTTTGTCATCGCTTCTTTAAAAAAAATATGTGTTAATATTTACGTGTCACAAATACTGACGTAAATAAATATTGAATATCGAAGTTAATTTATATAAACGCTTAAGAAATTTTGCACAGAATTGATAAAAACTGGCCGTGGAATATATTAGCAGGCTAACAATTCGGGCAAAGATTAATAGTTAAGAATAATGAACGAAAGAATTTCAACAGAAAAGAAATAATAAACTGAACAAGATAAAATGTAAGAATCTTTTTTTTATTAGATAATACAAGGTTAGCATAATATTCAGATTAATTAAACATTATCTAGTACTAATGTAAATTTTTCATTTTATCTTTATTTCTTTTCACAGCGTTCGAAACTCAGTGACGTTTAATTATATTCATAACTAAGTGTGCCCCGCGGTTTCACCCGGGTTAAATAAGCCGACCACATGATTGCACCGTACAGTATGTTACCTCGTTTATCTTAGCATTAACAGTTCGGCCATTCTCGGTAATGTTGGGTTCTCATTTTTGGAGGATTTTGCCAAAGTTGCCACGTTTGACAGGCGGGTTGGCAACAGCAGTTATTTATTCAGATGTTCCAGGGAGATGCTGCTGCCCATCTCCTGGTTTTTATTGTCCATCTGTCGACTTTTAATCATCCAGGGGATGAGATGGAGTGGTAGATTCTCTTAAGCCGCCACTGCACGCCTTAGTCACTCTGTATAATATCAGCTATCTGCTAGTGAAAGTCAAATACCTCGGGGTTACTTTAGACGCAGCGATGTCGTTCGCTGCACACATTAAAAACATACGCAATAGAGGCTTTTATCTCAAGCCGTCTATACCAATTAACTTGCTCTTCAAGCAAAATGTGCTTAAGACACAAACTTCGCCTCTATAAGACTTGCATAAGACCCGTAATGGACTATGCTTGCGTCGCTTTCGCTCACGCGACGGGCAATCAATTAAAGAAGTTACAGAGCGTTCAAAATCGATTCTTGCGAACTGCCACCGGAGCCGGTTGGTATCAACGCAATGTAGATCTTCACAGCGACTGTGAAATGCCCTTAATCTCTGAACACTTCAGAGAATTATCACGGCGGTTTATCGAAAAAGCCGCGGTTCATTCAAACCCGCTGGTGGTTAAAGCAGCAAATTACCGACCTAACAGAAACGCGACCGAACGCAAACGTCGCCCGCGAAACGTGCTAGACGACACGGACGTCTCAGCTCTTCCTGACCATGATCCTGTCAGTCACGATCCAGGCCACACTGTACACACAGTCAATAGCTTTAATATAACACGCACCACGACGCGCGACCGCCGTAGAGAGTGGCGCGCAATAGTCAATAATCACACCGCGTACACAAGATTCACCAGTGTTCCAGGGCGGTTCTCACCGCCCAGAGTTACCGACACACAAGTCGACAGTCCGAATGGACGCGCGCAGCCTCCTTCGGACGGTCATTAGACGACTTAAAATATTTAAGATTTTCGAAATCGCGAAAGTACGCAGCGAACGCGACACAGTCCGTACTTCGAGGTTTTTGTAGGAGTTTTTATTAATTTATTTATGTTTGGGTCAAACCAAACCTGGCACGCGGGCCCCTGACCCGCGAGCACAGTATCCGATGAAGCTGTAAAAGCCGAGAAGGCTAACAGCAATTACATCACCGAAAATATATATCAAAATCGGTCTAGCCGTTTCGAAGATTAGACGGGACAAACAGACAGACAAAAAAAAATAATATTGTTCTCTTATAAATACCGTATATACTCTCCTACGCATTTAGTAAAAAGCTGTTATTTTGATATTACAAACAGACACTTCAAATTTATTTCATGTACGGACTGGCTAATGTCCGTCATTCCTTACAATGACTCTTTAATTCATTTTTAGTTTGTACTTTGCCTACGTTCACGTAGAATAAATAAAGGACAATGATTTTTGTGCATACATTTCAAGTAAGCTCCAACAACAAACCTGACCCTGACTCCAGCGCCACCCAACACGTTGATGGTACAATGTCAGCAATTTTTTGTCTTTCGTGACTTTCACGCAAGCGACAACAACAACTGCACCTACAAAGTCTTAACTCAATAGGATGAACGATGCGCGAAGGCATAGAAGACGAAATTATCCGATACGACTCCTGCGCCACCCAATACGTTGATGGTACTATGTTTTTTTAATGTATAAAGTGATGAAACGAGCAAAATGTCCACCTGATGGTAAGTGCAACGTCTGTCCATAACAAATGCTGTGTCACCCAGAAAATTACTGTGTGACATCACACTGCGCCCGTCACCCTGAGACATCAGTTCTTAAGTCTCATATGCCCAGAGATTACGCTAGCTCACAGTGCCCTTCAAACCGAAACACAGTAATGTTTGCACACTACTGCTTCTCGGCAGAATAACTGGCCCTGGGGTGGTACCTACCTAGACGGATTCCTGCATAGGAATCCTACCACCAGTAAAAAATCGAACTTATGTATGACGGCGTAGTCAGATACCCTCATGTAGAAAGTATAATGACTTTACAAATAATATAGCACTCATAATTCACTTTAAATTAGTAATAAATTTTATATTTTTATACTAGCTGTTCGGCGCTTTTCGGTAATGTTTCGTTGACACAGGGCCATAGCATTAAGTATGATAGAAATTTATATTCATATAATCTGAACTCTGGCAGACATCGAAATGGAACACGCACGAAAATTAAAATTCCGGTTTTAATTCCTAAAACTTTCATTGAAATCCGGAGACAAACTTACAGACAGACGGACAAAAATTCTTAAAACGATCATTTATGATTAGGCATCGTTTAAATCGGAGTTCGCTTAAATTTTGGCATTTATTTTGAAATCACGGACAGACACTTCACTTTTAGTATTGGTAATGATAATATGTAATAGATAAATTACTTGTAGTGTAAATATTCTACCTCATTCAGAATTCAGATACATATTATATGTTTTGAACATATAGTGTAAAAGCAATTCGTCGCGTAAATGGGATTAAAATAATTTATGTATAGTACAAGATCGGTGAACGTTTGTATAAATAAACATCTTCAATGTTCACGAGTCAGTTAAACGAGATAAACCGAATTAGCAACGGCAACAAAAACATTTCAGATTTATAATTGACAGTAGAACATGCAGTTCTCATCTACATATTAATACGTAATGAGAAAACTTTTTACCCCTATTTAAGCATATTGCGCACACGGAGTAGTGAGATTTGGCATACTTAAAGTTTGTACGTATGTATTGTAGGTTAGAAGCAAGAAAGTTAAGTCGCTTGTCCACGTGGTCGTGGAGTTTTAAAAAGGAGGTTTTATATCTACGAGTATACTTGATGATAAAACTTTGTATCCCTTTGTAAGCATATTGGGCATAAGGGAGTGTGAGATTTGTTTACACAGTTAAAGTTTGGATGAGAAGTTAGGAAGCTACAGCTTATATATTTTAAAGTGAATAAAAAAAACATCTATTATTTACGTTCATAATCACAATGTCAATCACACAATAGTCTGTCATTTGTTTACCTTCATACTGTCAATGTCAAACACCTAATAGCCTAGGGTCAAACAGTCGCACAGAGTGGAGATTGTCGCCAAAGAATCTTTCAATGTCGCCAACAAATAATTCCTCAAACCCCTATAACGTTCTTAATGTAAAAAAATATGGAATGCGGTCGAATTTCGACCACTAAGGGCGGATTTCACCGTTGAAACTAAACGCGACCAGTTCAAGAAAAACGAAGCTTAAGCGTTTAATTGAGTTCAATGGTACAGATTGCATTTCACCAACATCAAATTAACGCTGTTCAAATTCTGAACGCCCAATTTTCGACGTTCAGCTATTTAAACGCGTTTAGAGAGCTGTCATTGTCAATTGCACAACTATGCAAAAACAAAAATTTTTTTTTATTCGTATTACTTATTGTTTGCGTGCTTATGTAACCTATGCATAAAAACAGGCTGTTTGATGTCGCAAAATACGAAATGCATCTGTTTTTGTTTTAGATTGTGACGATATTTCATGTAAATTCGTTTTTCTAAACGCGATCAAAATGGAGTCGGTGAAATCGGTTAGACGAGAACCGAGATCAAATGATACATATGAACTCAGTTAAGTAAAACGTGGGCTTATTAAACTTGGTCTCCAAAGCAATCGGTGAAATCGGGTCTTAGTAACAACTAGTTTTCATAAATTAAAAAAAATTGTCATAACTGGTTCAGCGGTTGAACGGTGAAAAGGTAACAAACAGACAGAGGGACAGAGAGAATCACTTTCCCATTTATAATATTAATATAGATAACTTTTGTCTTCGTTCGTCATTCCAAAAGAATTTACTTATCACGAACGGTCAATCCGATTTGATTAACGAAAGATGACAACGATGCGAGCTAATCGTTCACCTGACGATAAGTGCAACGTATGTACACAACAAATGCTGTTATATTTCTATGCCATATAAACGACGATCTCCACCATGAGATATCAGTTCTTTAGACTCCTATGCATAGTAATTACACCAGCTAACCGTACCCTTAAGACCGAAACCTAGTAATTACACACTACTGCTTCACGGCAGATTAACCGGGACAACGGTGGTACTTACCTAGACGGATTCCTGCATAGGAATCCTACCACCACTAAAAACCCGAGAACTACTAAAGCATGTATGTTGTACATGAAAGTTAAGCTCGTTTCTAAAAGATAACTCCAACTTGCGCGTGTTTGGTGTGTTTTGGCGGCTTAAGAAAATCTACCAACCCACCTTATCCCGTGGGTGTCCTTAAAGTCAACAGAGGGATAATAAAAACCAGGAGATGGGTAGCAGCATCTTCCTGGAACATCTGACTAAATAAACTGCATGTGCCAACCCGCCTGCCAAGCGTAGCAACTATGAAAAACTGGTGGTAGAATTCCTATGCAGGAATCCGTCTAGGTAGGTACCACCCCAGGGCCAGTTATTCTGCCGAGAAGCAATAGTGTGCAAACATTACTGTGTTTCGGTTTGAAGGGCACTGAGAGCTAGCGTAATCACTGGGCATATGAGACTTAAGAGCTGATGTCTCAGGGAGATGGGCGCAGTGTGGTGTCACACAGAAATATTCTGGGTGACAGAGCATTTGTTATGGGCGGACATTGCACTTACCATCAGGTGAACGTTTTGCTCGTTTTGTCACTTTATACAATAAAAAAAAATCCCCTAAAATTACAGCTGCAGTTTTTTATAACAATCAATGGAGAAGGCCTATGTTCAACATTGGATGTCTGATAGGCTGAAATGATGATGACATTTGTTACTGATTTGCTTCCTGATTGCTGGGATACCCATAACTGCTCAAGGCCATGCAGATATTTCTTTCACACACTTCACAATCACACAATCTGAGAACAATCAAAACTGTACTGTAATAAGTAAATGATACTGTAAGCAAAACATTATTTTCTGGAAATTAAATGAAATAATTTTTCTTTGACAAAAGTAATTCAAACGTAGTCAAATGACATTTTTTATCTCCCATCGTTTCTTAATATATGTTTTGTGAAAAAAAAAAGATTATAAAATGATTTGAAGATATCGTCTTGTCCTCACAATTTAAATCTTTATACGAGGTTTAAGATAAAAGTTAACATCAAAAAATGGGCTAGAGCAAGAGTTAAAAAGAAGACAAAAAAAACGGGAGAGTAATTTTAAATTAAATGAATGAAATCCAAATAGGATGAAACACAGATAAAGCAAGGTAATTTACCACAAAGTACAAAAGTGAATTCCGCCGCAAAAGAAGACGACGTAAAACGCAAAGATAAGAATTTCGATTTGCATATGAAGCGACCGCATTGTGCTGGTAGAATGAATGCATTTGCAACAAGTTTAGCTACAACGTTTGAAAAAGGTAAATGTCAAGAAAATTGTTTTAGATACATAATAATAACTCATGGAATATTTATTTTAAACTAGTTCGTTTAAGTGTAGTGTTGCTTTCTTTATGTAAATAAGTTGTAAACAAAAATCATAATTTTGTTACAAGCTTTTATAATCATTTATAAGGTCTTATAAAAGGATAATAAGGCCTTAGTTCTTAAAATTTTGCTAGGGCTATAGTGCTTGTCAAAACAAATCCAACGAGCCCAATCATCATGGAGCTGTCTTGCTAAGTTGAGAAGTTCCTATGACTAACTTCCACCTCATGTATGTATATACCATATACATACTCGTACATGAGGTGGAAGTTAGACATAGGTATACCATATTACAGCATTATCATCGAAGCTAATTAGGTATGTCAACAAATGTATAAGTAATGATTTCCTACATTTACAGGTTGCCAACCCGCCTGACAAGCGTGGTAACTATGGCAAAATCCCTTAAAAATGAGAGCTACAAACTTTTGTTGACAGCGACGACGCAAATACTGCACATTTAATAAAACTAGAATTACGGATTTTACCGCGTATTATATGTATATTTTTTTTTATAACCCGACGTTTCGTGCACTTTACAGAGCCCACAGTCACTCGGGAGTACCGAAATGTATATGTCCTAATGTCATAAATTTGATGAAACCCGTAAGTCTAGTTTCATTAAGTATGTTTAAGTTAATAAAAGTTGTATGGCGACCGCGTGGCCTAGTGGTCAGAGTACCTGACTTCTAAGCCGTGGGTCCCGGGTTCGAATCCCAGCCGGAGCCAACATTTGTGCTAAAACATAAATTGTTGGTATTCGGGTCTGGTTGTGTTGTGATTGTCCCCGTGTTTCTGACACTGCATCCTAGCCTACCTCTGATCTTATCGCATCAGCGTTACATCGGGCGCGGGTAAGTTGGGACGAGTGAGTGCCTCTGTGTTTGCGCGTACACTTGTGGCACTATAATATATCCTGCGCAGTTGATGGCTCTCGACAGTAGTCGGCAGTTGTCGCCGTCGAACATCATCATCACATCATCAAAAGTTGTACACGTAATATTTTGTTTTCAAACAAAACATCCATTTACACTCGTGACTCGAAATATTCTCGAGCTTATACATTACAGAATAATTTCTACGCTGTGTTTGTGTAGCTAGAGTTATGCCGACCCACTTATGTACAGCGGCATGGTTTTGTCTCGTTAGGAACTTGCCTTGCATTTACTGTTGGTAGGATTCCTATGCAGGAGTCCGTCTAGGTAGGTACCACCCCAGGGCCAGTTATTCTACCGTGAAGCAGTAGTGTGCAAACATTACTGTGTTTCGGTTTGAAGGGCACTGTGAGCTAGCGTAATCACTGGGCATATAAGACTTAAGAACCTCTGTCTCAGGGTGATGGGCACAGTGTAGTGTCACACAGAAATTTTCTGGGTGACACAACATTTGTTATGGGCAGACGTTGAACTTACCATACGGTGAACGTATTGCTCGTTTCATCACTTTATGCAATAAAAAAAAATATTAAGGAGATATAGACTTTATTTAGAATTGGAACCCATAAACCGCGGCTCAACAGTCAATAGTCGTTGGAAATGTTCTAAAGCATAGAAGCTATTTTACAGTCAGTAGAGCCCATTATTTCGGATTCACTCAGTGCAAACTAAATCCGCCGCCAGCTGTCTAACTTTATCACAAAGACTGCATATAGCGGCAGGAAATTTTAGTGTCTTCGAGTAGTTGATTAAGATTCTAATGAACCGGCTGTCCAATGCCAGCACACGCTCCTTAATTGGCAAATCATCTACCACAATATGTTAGAGGCGTCTGTAATTAAGACGAGGATTATACCAGTCGCAGCCCTAATTATATTAAAGCCACGTGTTGCTGATTCATCTGTATATTCCGCTCTGATAATTGATTACTCACATACGCTAACACTATTTCTTAAAGCTATTGAATCAATTGAGATTCGATTAGCACAGCGGCTAGCAGATTGGGTACCTGTGCTGTTGCTGGTTCGATTCCCGCACAAGACTAATATTTGTGTACAGTGTCTGGGTTCGTGCGTGTGGAATTTTGATAAAAAATTTTTACGTCTATATCTATTTGTTATTTATTAATCGTAAGACCACTTTGAACTGTCTTGCACAACCATTTAAGCTTAGTATAGGTGAAAGTAATAATAAATTAATGGCAACCCTGTGGTTTAAGCGAAAGTACAATTTATCCTTTGGCTCAATATTTTATATTAACTGAATTATATAATTGTACATCCAGATGCATGCCTGATGAAGATAGAAGAGGGGTGGCATATGCAATAAAATGAAATGAAAATTATTAATTCTTTAACGTAATGTAACGTAATTTAATAATAAATAATGTTTGTCAAACCATTTTTCACTATCTACCACAGTTTGGTAATGACAGGTTCCTCTCACGAAGAAGAAACAGGCGAAAGAAAGTCATTTTAGGTATCTTCTCTTTTGTTTTTTTATGTTAGTTAGTTTTTTTTCATCTTACTCAGTTGGCGCAGTGGATAAGCCCTTGGCTTCTGCGTCGCGGGTCGCGGGTTCGATTCCCGCACGGGACAAATATTTGTATGGCCTACATATAGTTGTTCCGGGTCTGGGTGTTTGTGCATGTGGAATTTATGTCTGTAAAACGCACCCACGACACAGGAGAAATCCTACTGTGGGGCTTCGTTTTTTAAAATAAAAAATCATAGTCAAAAGTACATTGTAAATAAATTAACAAAGAATAGCCTCATAGAAAACCAAAGCATATCGGCCTCACTGATAAACGTTGTGTGTGGTGGGTAAATAGTTGCTCACCGATTTCTCTCTTTCTGTCATCAGTAATTTGACATTCGAAAGAGAAGGACAAAGCACTGTGTAACTGTACAACCGCTATACAACGTTAATTAGTAAGGGGTTATATATTAACAGTACCTGTGCCTCGCAGTTTCACCCGCGCAAAATAAGCATACCAAATCCCATCTACAAATTCGTAGCAAATATGTTTTTTTTTGTTGTATAAAGTGACGAAACGTGCAAAACGTTAACCTGATGGTAAGTGCAACGTTAACTGGCCCTGGGGTGGTACTTACCTAGATGATTTCCTGCATAGGAATCTTACCACCAGTTGTAATTATCACTTTTTTCCTTTGAAAATCTACTGGTTACGGTACAATAAGGAAACATAAAGAAGAAATACAATTATCTTTCAAACTATGACGAAGTATATATATGTCTATAATAACTGATTATTATATTTTGACGGAAGAAAGGTTCTCGAGTGCCAACCAAGTACCGGCAAACGCAGTGTAGCGACTCCTCACTAGATGGAGCGACGACCTGCACGGTTTTACGGAAAGTCTACGAGTATGATGCAGGTGGCTCAGGACCGTGTTTTGTGGCAATCTTTGGGGGAGGCTTATGTTCGACAGTGGACTATGATAGGATGAAATGATGATGATGATGATATTTTGACATTTGCATTAATATATTTTATTGATTCCAAATTGATAAATTAGTGCGATACTTCGTTATAAATACACACATACAAATAAATACCTGATTTTGATGGCTATTCAGTCCATTAATCAAGTTAAGGCGTAAATAACGGAGTGTATGCATTTATGGTCTAATACAAAACACGAAAGAGCTTTTGACGCAACGGTAATCTAAAATTGTAAATCCTCGTTAAAAATAATAACATTTTTTTTTTGATTTTATTAGGCCATGTTTGTAACACGTAAAATGTAGTTTTCTATAAAATTGCAAATTTCCATAATGAAGTGAAGAGACGGTTTCTTTTTAGTCCGGGTTTTGTCGGGCAGAAATTGCTTTAATTACCGCTTTCACCACCGTTTGTAATAGTTTTAGTTGCCTAAAATAGATGATGATGTTCTCCTAGCCGATTTCGACCATGGCGACAACTGCCGACTACTGTCGAGAGCCATCAACTGCGCAGGAGATATTATAGTGCCACAAGTGTACGCGCAAGTCTGAAACACGGGGACAATCACAACACAACCAGACCCGAAAACCAACAGTTTATGTTTTAGCACAAATGTTGGCTTCGGCTGGGATTCGAACCTAGGACCCGCGGCTTGGAAGTCAGGTACTCTGACCACTAGGCCACGCGGTCGTCAAATAGAAACGCGTACTTATACGCAGCAATCTATAGAACTACAAACAAACATTAAGTTGGGCAATTTCCGGAACGTGTAATGCCTTAACGTTTGTTACAAAACTTGTTTCAAATTCAACTTAAAGAAAACTCAGAGAAAAATGAGATCGATTCGAAATCGTATCGAGTAAACCCGGTGCTGAAACAAAAAAAGTAAAGTTTCAGCCTTTAAATGTCCCACTGCTGAGCACAGGCCTCCTCTCATTTCTGAGACGGTTTTGGAGCTGGGAAGAATCCGCCACGATGCTCCAATGCGGGTTGGCGGACTTCACATGTCTTCGAAATATTTTTTATTTTTCAGACATGCAGGTTTCATCACGATGTTTTTCTTCACCGCCGAGCACGTGGTAAATCAGCACTTAAAATTGCAATTAACAATTTTAGTGGTGCCGCCACCGGGAATCGGACCCAGGTCACTCGCGTACTACGAAATTTAAATCGAGCGCTTAGCCCCTGAGCTACCACGGCTTCCTGAGCTACCACGGCTTCGCTGAAACAATATAATAATGAAAATAAAATTTTGTCGGAAAATTAATGAAACGTAAATATAAATGAATTTACCGTAAAATATCTTAATACAACTCAAATAAGTATGCAATCCAAACGAGGTTATTTTTTTTATTTTTTAAAGAAACGATGCACTGGGATTTCTCCTGTGCCGTAAGTGCCTTTCACAGACAAACTTTACATGCACAACGCAACCGGACATGCAAACCAACGATTTGTGTTGTTGTGCACAAATGTTTTTACGACACATACATACATAAGATCACGACTGCATCCCATAAGGGGTAGTCAGAGACTGGGCACTCACCGTAAAAGCAGATGACTGCCACAATCTACGTTTCACCAAAACAATATAATGCACTTGGTGTGATAGGTGGTGAGCCCATCTTTAATTTTGTACTGTATAACATCCTGGGGTGGAACAACAAAAACTGACTTAATTAAAAATGAAAGAGCACATAGGACCATCCTACCAAAGAACTATACATAAAATTTGAAGTTCTTACATTTAGACAGCTTTATGTTTTTCATACAATTCTTAAACAACATTCTTAATTTCATCTTCAATATATAACCCAGAAAAAAATTGTAATAGGCGACAGAATGACCGAGTTTTTTTTTATTGCATAGAGTGATGAAACTTTCAAAACGTTCACCTGAGTTTGTACAAAACGCTTATTAAATACACGTTTTTCACATCGATTCTACTGCTATCAAAGCTGTAATTTATATAACATAATCAATAGAGTATTGTCAATCTACTCACTTCCTAAATCAGCGTGTAAATATATTGTGAAAGACTGGTTGCAGAAATCAGAATAAGTATCTACAGAAAATCTGCTTTCTTAAATTTAATCTCAAGTAAGAAACCAGAGCTTCTTACACATGAGCATACACACACACACACACCCACACATACGTAACTTATATAAGTATGGATAACGTTATTTTGTGTTGTTTATATAATGTTAGTACTTAATGTACTCATCATTATTTTAGCTTATCGCTAGGCCACTGCTCAACTAGGCCTATGGCCACAGAACCCGGTCCGTCGACGTCCCGCGAAACCGTGCAGGTCATTTCACTTCGTTTCCTTCACAGTTTTATTTTTTACTAAAATAAAAAGAACACACATTTTTCGCGCAGGGTTGATATTTTTCGTATTTCATATATTTTTTAAAAAAATTGTAACATTGATAAAACCAGACCACACCTATACATAAGCCAACAACATTTAAATGTTATTTTGGGCTTCCGGTGTTAATAATAATTAGTGTTAATAATAGTAATTAGTTAAAAAATTATCTACGACAAATCTAATATTGTATAAAATAATTTTTAGTATTCTATTTCCAATTTGTATGTTTTTTTTAATAAATCTACGAAGGCGAAAAGCCTCCTTTTTGATATGTATAACAGCGAAATAAATTTCAATAGTAAAATTTAATTTTCGAACGTAAAGTACGGAAGCAGCCGAGAAGTTCTAAGTGTACACTTTGTCAAAATTAATTGTTACGGTAACGACCTCCAGATGTCAGCGCTGACAAAGGTATCTAAACGAGTAAAATCATCGTCGAGTTGGCCATCCGCTCCACCTGACCCAAAAGAGATTTGAAGTAATTAATATTCCGCAATTGGTTCTGTTATATTTGTGATGCATATTATCGACTCTACTAACTATTAAAACCAATACTACTTACCTATTCATTGATGTCATTGAAAAAATATATTTTATAATATAATATTAATTACAACTTTTAATAATTATGTCTATTCGTCCCTGCGACGTGTAAGGTAAAAATGAAGTAACTTAAACCAGAAACTTTTGAGATAGTACTATGAACTTTCAATACAGTCACGTTGGGTATCTTTGAACACTATTCCCAAATTTTTATTTATTTATTTAAACTTTATTGTTTCTCCTTAAAGGATACAATGGGCGGACTTAATGCCAGTTGGCATTCTCTGCCAATATATAATTTCGGTGATGTAATTGCTGTTAGCCTTTTTTGGCTTTTACAGCTTCATCGGATACTGTGCTCACGGGCCAGGGGCCCGTGTGCCAGGTTTGGTTTGACCCAAACATAAATAAATAAATAAACTCCTACAAAAACCTCGAAATTCGGACTGTGTCGCGTTCGCTGCGTGCTTGCGCGATTTAGAATATCTCAATATGATTTTAAGTCGTCTAATGACCGTCCGTGGGAGGCTGCGGGCCTCCATTCGGACTGTCGACTTGTGTGTCGGTAACTCTGGGCGGTGAGAACCGCCCTGGAACACGGGTGCATCGTGTGTACGCGGTGTGATTGTGGACTGCTGCGCGCCACTCTCTACGGCGGTCGCGTGTCGTGGTGCGTGTTATATTAAAGCTATTAACTGTGTGTACAGTGTAGCCTGGATCGTGACTGACCGTGTCGTGGTCAGTGAGTGCTGAGACATCCTTCTACATCTTCTTTAATTGATTGCCCGTCGCGTGAGCGAAAGCGAAAGCGTCTCTGCCAGTCAACCCAAGGCGTAGCGAAACAATTTGGCAGGTGTAAAATTAAAAAAAAAAACTAAATATTTGAACCTTGAAAGGTACTAATAAATGTAAAACACAATTTAAAAAAAATACTCATAAATACATATAAATAAATACAAAGCAATATATAATTGTGATAAATAAACAATGATACATAAATATGTACATACATATAAACTAACATATTTACGGATATTAAAATAAAAAAGTGTCGGTCCAAAAATGTTTTATTGGTTAATAACTGTTCTTACATACCCAGATTTAGAATGATTGAACTCAAATTATGAAATTCATTATATTTTGCGAAAATAGCGCTCAAGTGACCGTTGATAGTTACCATGACTTTTGGGTGTCTTTGAACCGAGTTCTTTCGGACAGCGAAAATCCTTAAATGAAAAAAAACATAGATCTGTAAAACTAAATCAAAACGTCATAGTGAACACGTTGTACGGCTCACATGAGGATACCACGTACCAACTATTAGCTACCTACGGGAAGCAAAAACTTATCAAAAATTAAACCTTAAAATAAAAATTTTCACTTATTTAGGTATCAAAAGCGTTGCTACTAGATCAACAATTACAAGTGAGAAATACCAAGTTAAAAAAAATCACCACATTACATAAACAAAATGTTTTTTACAGTGTTACTGGTCTGTAAACATTCCTGGTATGCTTCTGCTTTAGTGACCGCTGGTAATTCGTATGCATATGTATCAAGATCTGATTTCATTTAAGGCCTCCTATAAATGGTCTAGGGTGTAATTTGATCTTTCGCCATATTTTTGCACTCCAGACTTAGTCACTTTTGATTTCGTGATATTTTATCCACCTGTATATGATGATGATGTTCACGTCATCCATTTCATCCACCTGTATATGACTGCGTCAACCTTTGAGTATTGTTGAGGGCAACAGTTGTCCAGTTGCATCTACTTTCATTAGCGTTTCCTTACAATCTCGTTGGTTGCGGGTACTTTTTACTTGGTCTTTTTTTAAAGGTCTTCGATCTGAACCCTAACCGGTTTGCCCGTTCGCACTCGCGGCATAAGTCAGTAATAACACAGTAGAAATTAATTAATTTAGATGAAAAAAAATTGCATTTAGATGTCATTGAACTGTTCAAAGTTACGCAAAATTTAAGAAATTTTGACAATTACGAGTATCAATGATACTCGTATTGCCAATTTATGTCAAATAACTTAAAGGAATTACGGAAATATACCAAAAAAAAAACAGTTGTTGCAGTTCGTTTATTCACCGTTACAAGCCAAAACTCACTCGTTTTAAGTACCTTCTCTGTATTTAAACCCAATGTGCAGCAAACACACTTTTCACTAATTAAAACCCGCGAACGAAAACGGCGCGAATTAACTTATTCCACGGCCGTAAATTTTATGTCACAGTTGATAACTAGAACATTTCGTCATTATACATCACG
The DNA here is from genome assembly GCA_019845155.1 of Luehdorfia chinensis. Classification (NCBI taxonomy): domain Eukaryota; kingdom Metazoa; phylum Arthropoda; class Insecta; order Lepidoptera; family Papilionidae; genus Luehdorfia; species Luehdorfia chinensis. Next base: position 3,612,074 of record JAHVAK010000480.1, on the reverse strand, counting down.
CAAAAATCATTATATATATATTTATATATATATATATTTATATATATATATATATGTAGCTTAGCTAGCTGAGTCGTGGTAGCTCAGGGGCTAGGCGCTCGCTTTAAATTTCATAGTACGCGAGTGACCTGGGTTCGATTCCCGGTGCCGGCACCACTAAAATTGTTAATTGCAATTTTAAGTGCTGACTTACCACGTGCTCGGCGGTGAAGGAAAACATCGTGAGGAAACCTGCATGTCTGAGGAATAAAAAATATTTCGAAGACATGTGAAGTCCGCCAACCCGCATTGGAGCAGCGTGGCGGATTCTTCCTAGCTCTAAAACCCTCTCAGAAATGAGAGGAGGAGGCCTGTGTTCAGTAGTGGGACATTTATAAGCTGAAACTTTACTATATATACATATATATATATAATGTAGTAATAAAAAATCTTCAAGCAGGTCTTATTCAAAGTTGCAAGGAAATTCAAAGATTCAAAGATACCCAAAGTGTGAGACGTCAGTTCTTAAGTCGCATATGCGCAATGATTACTATAGCTGTCAGTGACCTTCAGACCAAACACAGCAACGTTTGCACACTACTGTTTCACGGCAGAATAACTGGCGCTGTCTAGATGGATTCCAGCGCAGAAATTCTACCACATCTATGCAAACCATATACGTTTTTTAACTGGAAAACCAAATTATGGTCGACCTACATAGAATCTTGACGTCACACAGTATGTCGAGTGAGCACGTGCTATACCTGCAGTAGTACTCTGTGGCGAAAATGTAAAGACAACATTGGGCTAGTGGAGGCTGCCATGATATTTTTAAAAATAATAAGTCATGAATATTAGTCGTAAATTATTTTATTTCATTCGAATAGTACAGAACCATTTACCATGCCATGTTTTCAAAAGGCACTCCAAATTCACTTTTTTTTATTTGATAAAGTGTCGAGACGGGAAAAATGTTCCTCTGATGGTAAGTCCAACGTCTGCCCATAACAAATGTTGTGTCACCCAGAACGTTTCTGTGTGATACCACACTGCTCCCGTCCCCCTAAGACATCAGTTCTTAAGTTTCATATGCCCAGTGATTACCCTAGCTCTCAGAGCCGTTTAAGCCGAAACACAATAATGTTTGCACACTACTGCTTCACGGCAGAATAACTGGCTCTGGGGTGGTACCTATCTAGACGGATTCCTGCATAAGAATCCTAACACCACTACGCCACTACATGCATGTGTACCATAATTCTTAGCTTATTTTATGCTCTATATTCCAAATACTACAATTCAACAGACACTTCAGATTAATAAAAGAAAATTATAGAGTCATTTCAATAATTACAACACTTTACCGTTCCCCGAGTAACATCTAAAATTATCGTTTAAGCGCTGGATCCGTAAGTCAAGAGACAAGAACCGAAGCTGCTTAAAGCGCTAAGTGCCACACAAAAAGGCGCAACTGAAAAGCATAGTAAAAATTGTTGTTGAAACACAGTACCTAATGCTTGCACACTGTTGCTTCATGGCAGAATAACTGGCCCTGCGACAGTACCTCATCATCATCGTTTTAGCCTAGACCTAGTCCACTGCTGAACATAAGCTTCCCCCATACTCTGCCACAAAGTTTGCAGCTATAATTTGGAGACTGGTTCGCAACCGCTGTTTGTTTATTCAGACGTTCCAAGAAGATGCTGCCACCCATCTCCGGATTTTTATTTTCCCTCTGTCGACTTTTACGATACCCACGGGATGAGATGGAGTGGTAGATTCTCTTAGGCCGCTACCACACGGTATGTAGTACCTACCTGGACAGATTCCAGTACAGGAATCCTACAACCAGTGAAAATTTGCATATTTAAAAATAATGTAGTGGCAAATGACGTTACAAAATCAGGCAATGATAAACTGAACGCTATTCCGATATAAATAATGTCAGCCAGGTGCAAACTGAGCCGTGTCAGCTCAGGGGCTAGGCGCTCGCTTTAAATTTCATAGTACGCGAGTGACCTGGGTTCGATACCCGGTGCCGGCACCACTAAAATTGTTAATTGCAATTTTAAGTGCTGATTTACAACGTGCTCGGCGGTGAAGGAAAACATCGTGAGGAAACCTGCATGTCTGAATAAAAAAAATATTTCAAAGACATATGAAGTCCGCCAACCCGCATTGGAGCAGCGTGGCGGATTCTTCCTAGCTCTAAAACCCTCTCAGAAATGAGAGGAGGCCTGTGCTCAGTAGTGGGACATTTATAGGCTGAAACTTTACTTTTTTTAGGTGCAAACTACGAGTACGTAACTGCGAAAATGTATTTCAATGACATACAGTTATTAACATCACATTAGATTAGTATGGCTAGATTTCGGAATGAAATTACAATCGCAATTCGCAGGGAATAATTTAGTTACGAGTCGGAGTGATCAAATTTGTTTTCCAGTTCACAAAATATATAATTTTCATTAGTGTGTTGTCGTAAAAATTAAGATATACTCGTAGATCAAATTCGGCATAAATAAAAAATGAACATTACTGAATTATTTTTTCCAAAATTTCTTTTATTCAAATGTGTTAAATTCTAACATAAAATACAATACATTCTAGTTTTTTTCGTATCCTTTCGCTTTATTAACATTTTTAATCTTAAATTTAGTAAAAACTTAATAAAAGGGCTGGCCCTGACTCCTCTATTAAAATCTTCCATAATAGATTTAGGGTAGTTTGAATTATTAAAATACGCCTAATTCACAGATGCATTCAAAGAGTAAGTAAGTAGAGAAGAGTAAGTTTCGGGATATCAGGAAACATAGACATGTAGATTTGATTCGTAGTGTTGCTTCAGTAAATTCTCCAATAAATAGTTTCAGCTTATAATTTGTACGTAAAAGCTTACTAGCACAAAAGTTAGAAAATGAGTTCACTAAAGAAAGTCATACAGGTAAGAATTAAAGAAGGAGCACTAGGAAAACACTAAAGAAAGCAGAGCACAAGTTGAGAAAAAGAACATCTATTAAAATAGTAGTAGTGAAAGCACTGCTCGCGCTTTGGAGTCTCGGTCAATCCTACGAAATGCCAAGCAATGCTCGTTGGTAGCTCAAGAATGTTAGGTAAAATTGACTTCGACGCTTTGCCTTTCGTCTATTATAATAACAATGTGATACCGTTTACTAGCTCAGTAAAGAATCTTGGGCTGATTATTGATAACAATATGAACTGGGGTAGACAGGTTACCGAAATCAGCCGTAAAGTTTCAGCCAAGTTGCGATTACTCTACCGTTTAAAATTTTTTCTTCCTTTTAAGACCAAGCTCATGCTTGTGCAAACGCTTATTTTACCGATTTTTGATTATGCAGACGTGTGTTACATAGACTTGAACAATGACCTTCTTAACAAGCTAGAGCGCCTTTTCAACAACTGCATCAGATACGTTTTTGGTCTTCGAAAGTATGACCATATCTCTTATTATCGATCTCGCCTTAACTGGCTCACTATCAGACAGAGGCGTAATTCTAGAATTTTACTTGTTCTCTTCTCTATTTTAAATGATCCTACTACCCCCTCGTATCTTAAGGATAAATTTCAGTACCTTTCTTTAACCCATGATAGGGTTCTTCGTTCCTCATCTAACCTTAAGATTAGTATTCCACAACACTTCACCGGTTTCTTTGGTAACTCTTTTGTAATACAGGCTACACTCCTCTGGAACTCCTTACCCGAAGACATTAGGAAGGTTTCTAATAAGCTGACGTTCGAAACACTTATTCGAGAACTTTTTTTAAAATCATCTTCGTAAGTTTATATCAATTTTGATCTTTTCTTTCTTTCATCGGTCATTCTGTAATATGTATGTATATATGTATGTATATATCAGTTTTACGTGTATGTATATTTAAGTGTATATATCTGTGTAAATATTTATGTGTAATATGATTTGAAATATTATTTTTATCGATATCTAATCATCAATATTCTAGTACAATTAGCGTATTGTTTTTATTAGCATGAAGTTAAAATGATGAATTCGTAAAGCACCTATAACAATGTCTCTCTATGCCTTGGGTTGACTGGGAGAGAATGCCAAAAGGCATTAAGTCGGCCCTTTGTAATACTTTTTTTTTAATTAAAATTAGGTGAATGCAATAAAGAATAAATAAATAAATAAAGCACTGTGTAAAAAAGCGTTCAGCGTATGTGTGTATACATAAAACTAATAAGTACAAAACCTAGTCCTCATTAAATACTCGTGTACGAAAAAATTAAATTTTTCGTTAGTTTAATATTGAGGTAAGAATAGTAACTATCGAAATGACTAAAACATTCTCTAGAAAAAACTAAAACTTAAACGTCAGCATACAATACATGCTGCGAGACGTAAATCGCATAGATAAGATTTGCATTTTGCATTTGAAGCGACTACCGTGCCGGTGAAATGCATTTGCTGAAAGGTTACATGTTTTATTTCCGCATAGAATAGAGTATTCTACTGTCATACTAGAGTGAATAGATAGTTTATTTTTTTTAATTTTGTTGTTCATCTGAGTTAGGTAAAACATAGATATTTTTATACTGAAAAACTTTAAACTAATAAAATTCTAGTTAGGAGGCCATGCACAACGGTACGACATTTGATTCACTAGTCTCCCCCAACATTGTTACAAAACATGATAATGAATCACATGCATCCATCGACTTCCCATAAAATTTCCATACCGGCCTACCGCTTGCAACTTTATAAGGCGCAGGTTCGGCCGAACATGGAGTACTGTTCTCATCTCTGGGCGGCGGCACCCCAGTGTCAGCTCCTTCCATTTGACCGCATCCAACGAAGAGCGGCTCGAATCGTCGACGACCATGTCCTATCTGATCGGCTTGATCCCCTAACTTTGCGAAGAGATGTTGCATCTCTTTGCATATTTTACAGGATCTATCACGGGGAGTGTTCCGAGGAGTTGTTCGGATTAATTCGAGCAGCTGAATTTCACCATCGCACCTAACGGCACAACTTAAAATTCCATCGTCACCACCTGGATGGTTTGCATTCCACCACACTGCGTTTTTCGCGAAATTTTCTGCCACAGGCTTGCAATTTATGGAATATGGTGCTGTAAGCGTTTTTTCCGTACCGATACAACATAAGGACCTTCAAGAAAAGAGCCTATTCCTTTTTCAAAGGCCGGCAACGCATCTACTATTCCTCTGACATTGTAGGTGTTTATCGACGGCGGATACCATCACGTCAGCCACCTGCTTGTTTGCCCCCTGTTCTAAAAAAAGAACGGTCGCCGCTCCATCTGGTCACCTGAGAGGTAACCTAGCACTGCATTTACCGGTACGAGTCATTCCACAAAGTTATTTTGATTCGGGAAGAAAAATCTAAATAACTTTGTAAATAATTTCGGTGATGTAATTGCTATTAGCATTTTTTGCTTTTACAGCTTCATCGGATACTGTGCTTCGTGAGCACAGTATCCGATGAAGCCGAATCGGAAGTATCCGATTAAAATAGGAAAGTATATATGTATATAATCGATCGGGTTTTTTTACGCGGATGGAACCGTGGGGCAGAGCTAGAATAAAATAAAACGCAACGTAAACTTATGAAGAACGCCGCGCTCGCCGGCGATATATATTTTCGGTGATGTAATTGCTGTTAGCCTTCTCGGCTTTTACAGCATCATCGGATACTGTGCTCGCGGGCCAGGGGCCCGCGTGCCAGGTTTGGTTTGACCCAAACATAAATAAATTAATAAAAACTCCTACAAAAACCTCGAAGTTCGGACTGTGTCGCGTTCGCTGCGTGCTTTCGTGATTTCGAAAATCTTAAATGATTTTAAGTCGTCTAATGACCGTCCGAGGGAGGCTGCGGGCCTCCATTCGGACTGTCGACTTGTGTGTCGGTAACTCTGGGCGGTGAGAACCGCCCTGGAACACGGGGTACCGAAGATTTTTTTTTTTTATTTCTGTAAGATCTTAAACGATTAATTACATACATACAATCACGCCCTTTTCCCATGTAAGGGGTAGGCAGAGAACACACACGTAGCCCACTTTTCGCCCCCGCGAAACAAGACATGAAGGATAGAGAACCACGTCCACCCATTGCAATACCACGAGCAGTACAGTGTCAGCATTGCATATGGTATTATTCTGCACGAATAAAGACTATCCATGGAATACCTTAGTCGCCTCTTACTACACCTCGGTAGGAAAGAGTTAGGTGCTATTCCCCTTTGCCAAACACCAATCCATAGTACGCGAGTGTCCTGGGTTCGATTACCGGTGCCGGCACCACTAAAATTGTTAATTGCAATTTTAAGTGCTGACTTACCACGTGCTCGACGGTGAAGGAAAACATCGTGAGGAAACCTGCATGTCTGAGAACTTAAAAATATTTCAAAGACATGTGAAGTCCGCCAACCCGCATTGGAGCAGCGTGGCGGATTTATCCGTAGCTCCAAAACCCTCTCAGAAATGTGAGGAGGCCTGTGCTCAGTAGTGGGACATTTATAGGCTGAAACTTTACTTTTACTTTAAAACACCAATCGCCAAGCGATTGATTACTTTAAAAAATAATCTAGCTTATATAAAATCTTTCTAATGTATTTAGAACATGTAAAACATATCTCTTTTCTGAGTGAATCACCTATTAAATACCCATACACTATCCGTCCACGACGTCGATTTAGAAGCTTTTAATTTCAACTAAATATAACCTTAATACCGTATCCGTACCGTTATTAATATCCACCGCTGCAAATACCGTATTCTTCACGACAATTTTCTTTAAAAACCTATCCATATAATACTGTCAAACGCAACCAGCACTAACAGGTTCTTTGATCGTAATAATTCCGATAAGGCGGGCATTACATCAGCTATTTATATTACGATCTCATCTAATACTCGTATAGATAGTATAATGCATTATTTTAATAGCAACAGCCCGTTGCTCATCTAAGTAATAATAACATAATACCTTTTACCTTTTACCTCTTTTACCTTTAACTTTTCAAGAAGGGTTATTGTAATTGTAAGGAATACATGGATGATGATAACCCATGGGAATGAGGTGATCACTGCCAAGCTATTTCTACATCATTATAAAACTGCTGTAATTGTATATTTAAAATGACTGAAAAGTCTCGCTGAGTTTCTTACTGGTTCTTCCCAGGACAGAGGCATTTCTTGGCGAACCAGTGTAGTTTAAAAAAAATACATTCAATAGTATTATGTAAATGATCTATATTGAATAAAAAATATTCTATTCTATCCTATTCTATTCATACAATGAAAATAAATATTTTTTTTCTAAATCATCATTTAAACTAATTTTTTTTTTGTTTGTGTGTAACGCTGTTAGCCGCCGGGGCTTTGACAGCTTCGTCGGAAGAGACTCGCGAGCAGAAGGCCCGTAAGTAGAATAATGTTCAATTGAGAGTATATTATATATAGTGTTTCCAGGTGTTCCGATTTTTCATGGACCTCTGAATCTAATCTACTTTCTTTAAGTTTTGTTCGTTTAGGTAGTAGTAATGGTAACATACCATTTAAAAAAGTTACCGTTTGATTCATAAAAACCTGTTATATGTTAGATTTGGCATAGTTAAAGTGTGTAAGGAAATTTATATTATAATATGTGTTATAAATACAATGAATTAATAATAATTGCAGAATTACAACCATACTAACCAATACTGTCACTATAATGATCGTGGGTATGTAATGAGGAGCAGAAAAATTTTTGGGTCGTACCGAAATGGCGGCGACGTGGTTCGCCACCGGTCACGTCTCGTTTCCCGCGGGATGGAGAAATAGGCTACGGATGTGGCCTCTGCCTACTCCTTATATGGGAAAGGCGTTACTATATGTATGTAATATAAATTCCACGCGTACAAAATTACGGGTACAGTCTAGTCTGTAACAAACATTTCACAGTATACTACTTTGGACTCCTCTATCGCTTGAGCTGCGCACTCGTGCCATTGTCACATCTATAACTCATCTTTCAAAAAACGGTTAACTCACACGACACACGGCTTTATTTCATTCAGTTCATGAATCGCACTCATGTTTTTAGTTTCGCTTTACACAAAACTTTTCACTCGCTCTTGTGACGTCGATTACATCGGCATGAGCAGGTATTTAACGCCAAGTTTTTCATTCATATTTGCATACAACATTTATTGTCAGTCGAAATATTAATAGGGAACGTTTTTACGTATGCAAACTACCGACACATTTTTACCTCTGTCATTTCACCTGGATAAATTAGGTCATAATAAAACGCTTTTATTATTAGCTTGACTAACTTTTAACTACTTGGTGACACGTCCTGGCTTAGCACGGAATTACATATTATGATGTTAAAATCTTTTGTATATTTAAAATTTAAATGGTTAAATAATAATTTAAATGTTTAAATTTATAGCTTCAGAGATATCGTGATAAGTCAGTGGTAAATCGCTTATATATATAACCATAATCACATCAGCCTATAAGTAGTCCACTGCTGAACATAGGCCACCCCCAAAGATTGCCATAAAAGTTTGTGGCTCTCATTTTAGGAGGATTTTGCCATAGTCGCCACGCTTGGCAGGCGGTTTGACTGCCGCAGTTTATTTATTCAGATGTTCTAGGTAGATGGCTATAATTTCGACTCAATTTTCACCCACTTCCAGGCGCCTAAATAATTTCAAATTTTGAGACTTAAGAACTGATGTGAAATTACATCAAAATTCTTTATTTTTCATCGTAAGAAATATATTTTTTTTTGTCAGGCGTAATTTTTTAACAGTCTATCACCGTTTGGTAATGAGGATTCTCTAACGGAGAAAAAATGTTGTCTCAGGAGGACAGTGAGGTGCCATTGAATGAAATGTTCTGGGCCATAGAATTTGTTACCAGTATGAGCAGACGTTACACTTAACATCCGCTTTGCTGGTCTCTCCACTTTCTCTTATAAAAAGTAGGAATTGATTTCAATATAAGGTACGAGTAAGTAAAAAAATGTTTAATGAAATAAACCCCTTCAGGGGATACCTTCTATCCCATCTCATCCTATGGTCGTCATAAGAGTCAACTAAGAGAAATTCCTTAAAATCTTACCTTCCGACGGTTAACCATATCGAAAATATACGACTGGTAACGAGTAGCAGTGACCCAGCTGCGAGGTCTCTAGTACTGCAATCTTCAATCTGCTAACCAACGTGGTGATTACAGCACATTAACAGACTGATGTCGACGACGAACACGATTAAAATAATAATGGCTGTGTAGTATTCAAAGGTTTTAATATATTTAATAAGTTTTGTTAGTTTAATTTAGTAATTTTTACTTTGTTCAATTTTTTTTTATTATATTTATATCACTTTCTTGTATGGTCAACACTAAACCTTGCTACGCATGCTGTGCTCACCGATAAATTTTATCTGTTAAGTATTTGACTGAAGTTCCATATTAATGAATATGTATCTTCTCTGACGGTTTACCAAACAATAAATAAAGCTCTTGACAAATCCTATTTAGATCTATTTAGTCTATCGTTTTAAGGAAAGGCAATGGAAAAGTACCCATAAACGACGAGGTTGTATGAAAAAGCTCATGAAAGTGGTAGTGACAGAGGTGTGTCAGAGTCGTAGCAAGTGGAAAGATGATTTTTTATTGGATAAAGTAACGAAACGAGCTAAACGTTCCCTTGATAATGATGTGACGGGGTTCTACGTTTGCGTGACAAATAAATGGGTTAGTTAGTTATAGTTTTGGGAATTTGGTAGAAAAGTAGCTGCAGGGGATCCATCGGAACCAGCTAAATTTTGAAAGTGGTCTATGAGAAAAAAGTCTGAGGACCTCTGAAGACATCAGTTCTTAAGTCTCTTATGCCCAGTGATTACACTAGCTCTGAGTGCCCTTCAAATCGAAACACAGTCATGTTCGCACACTTCTGCTTCACGGCAGAATAACTGACCCTGGAGTGACCTTAATGGATTCTTGCATAGAAATCGTCTGCCTCTGCCTACCACAATGGGATATAGGCGTAACTGTACTTATGTATATCAGTAACACGGCACACGGTCACTCGGTCGCACTTGATGTCATAAAAATGCACCCACGATCGATAACGATTAGCGTGGGCACCCATTTTAAATAAAAGAGAAAGAGATTAATGAAAAAAATATTTACTGAACATCTTCACTTGAGATCTGCAAAGTCGATAGCTAGATTATAATTAGATTAAAAGTGAACTAATGACCCAAACGGCTATCAATTTTATATCCAATTTAGACAAGGATTGATGGGGCTTATATATTGCGTGTCCGTGATTCATTCACTCCCGTCTTAACAGCTGATAAGCGCCATATACAGCTCCATTACTACATATGTATGAAAACTCCAAAATTATTTTGTATATTTTATATCACGATGTCGTAAAAACTACCGTCACACTCAAAGATACAGTGCGTTACGAATACATAAAGGATAGTTATAAGATAGTGTCCATTACTGAGAAATTATCTGACTCCAGGCTAATGGTACGGACATGTAATGCGAAGAACAAATTACCACGAATTAAAGAAGGGCCTTTTAATGACTGCAGGAAAGAAAGGACGAGGACGAGGCAGGCCACACTTGAATGACAAATCTCTTAAAGGATATGGAGCAACTCGGCCTGACTGATGATGATGCTATAGCGACGCACACTGGTGGTAGGTTTCCTGTGCTGGAATCCTTCTAGGTAGGTACCACCACTGGGCCAGTTGCACTACCGTGCAGAGCAAGTTATTTGACGACCGCGTGGCCTAGTGATTGGAGTACGTGGCTACCTCGCTGGTGACTTCCGTGGTGGTTTCACTACGGTCTGCCGGCCATTTGTCTTCGTGTTTTCTCAAGAATTCCGGCCAACCATCGATGTTTTTCGTCGAAGGATAACGGCGGATCTCTTGTCGCGTCGTCGGCTACGTTGTCTTTTGTCGGTACCCATGGCCACTCGCTCTGTCTTGTAGATTCCTCTATTTCTGCTATTCTATGAGCAACATATGCCTTGTATGTTCTCGGTCGGACTTTATCCAGGCCAGCTTCGTGCGCGAATCGTACCCAAAAAACTCTTCTTGTTATTTTTCATGTGCCTAATTCTTCTTGTACCGCGTGAGGGAGCTGACTGCCCAATAGCGCTGCCTGTAATTCCAGTCTAGGTATAGAGATCGGTTTGTTCCGTGTTACTCTCGATTTCGCTGTAATTAGGCGGACTTCATAGCTATCGTTGTGCCGATATCGCCAATACGCCGCCGCTGCGAACGCTTTTTAGCTCGCGTCGCAGAACGTATGCAGCTCCCCCCGATGTCGACGGACGAGATGCAGCGGGGTATCTGAATGGAGCTTAGTGTTTTCAGATGTTGAATCCAGTTGTTCCACAGTCGCTGTTCTTCGACTTTTAGAGGTTCATCCCAGCCTATGCCTGTTCTCCATATGTTCTGGATTATTTGTTTGCCTTGAATTAGACTGGGCAGGCAAACCTAGCGGGTCGAAGACGGACATAACGGCACTGGTTACCTCACGCTTGGTCGACGGTCGATGTCCGCTTATCACCTCTTCCGGTGTTTTGCGTAAGTTGACCGCAAAACCTAGAGTGTCGTTCTCTACATTCCATTTTAAGCCTAATGTCTTATCTATATGTGACTCGTGGCTCCCGATGCGTAATTGGTTAGACCTTTGGATTTCTGGGAAGTGCTCTATCGTCGTGGGATTATTACTTGCCCCACCTCGCAGCTGGAAACCTCCTTTCTGATGTACGGCGTCCACTTGCGTCGCTACTCTTTTAGCCGTAGATTCATCGTAAAAACTTTGTAAAAAATTGTCCATGTAGTGATGTTTTTCGATGGCTTCCTTTACTTCTGAATGTTGCCTCTCTCTCAGCGTTTTTATTTTTTACAAATATCGCGGAGCAAGGCGAAGACGTTGCTCCGAATATAAGTGACGTCATTCTGTATTCTTTTATTTCGTGACTGTCGTCATCTCGCCACAGAAATCGCTGACTGCCACGATCTTCTTCTCGTATTTTTATTCTTAAAAACATTTCTTTTATGTCGGCCATGACGGCTACGGGTCCTTGCCTGAAGCGTATAAGCACGCCGAACAATGATTGAAGTAAGTCAGGTCCGGATAATAGCGCGTTGTTCAAACTCTTCCCGTTGCTTTTGGCTGCTGCGTCAAACACCAACCTTAATTTCTTTTTCTGTACGACGGCGAAGTGAGGCAGCTATCACGTGCGTGATGATGTTGTCCGTTGTGGTGCTACCTCTGCGTATCCGCTTCGAAGAAGATTTTCTATCTGTGTCGAATATTCCTCTTTGAATTCTTTGTTTGCTTTCATGCTTTTTGTCTAAATTACTGAAGCGTTTCAGGACGTTTGCTTTGCGTTCCGGCATCGTTTCAGTGTCGCTTCGCCAGAGTAATCCGCACTCATAACGGTTTTCGTCAGGCAATAGTTTCACGGTTTCGTTTAAAATTGTCGGAATCGGTCTTGCTATACTGGCACTACATCCGTGTAATACCCATCCCAATTTTGTGAGAGACGCTACGGGCTTATTTCTCTTGCCGCTGCGTATGTCTCGAGACACTATTAAATGCCAGTTATCTTGTCCTATTAATAGCGCCGGTTTCACGGCGTCGTATGTTATTTCTTCTATCAGTCCCGTGAGATGTGAACAGTCGGTCAGCTCTCCTTTGCTAACTGCTTGCGGTGAGAGATGTAGGCGTGTACGCGCTCAAATCGTTGTATTGTCGAGCGTACAGACCCTTCACTCGCAGCTGTAGTCTCCTGGCGCTTTGGTTTTTTAACTTTTGACCCCCCACCCCCTCGATATTCAGGTCGTCCCTCGGTCCGTCCGCTCCTATATCGTTTGCAACTTCTTCTTCTAACAGGGTGATGGTCGATCCTTCGTCCAGCAGCGCGTGTATAGTTCTATTTCCTTTAGGTCCGTGCACTTCTACCGGTATGATTTTTAAGTACGCCTTTGTAGTTTATTTTCCGTACCGTAGCTTGTTTTCCGAGTGCAACAACGTATGGTTCCTCCTATTACATTTGGCGCATCCTTTCGCTTTACAATCGAAACCTCTGTGGCGTCCTGCCTTCAAACACTTAAAGCACACGTTGCTCTTCTTAACCATATCTCACCTGTCATCCGTGCTAGCCTCGGTGAATGACATTCCTTGAAGCTATGATCCCTGTTGAATAGAGGACATGTCTCCTTTGTTTTCTTCTGAAACGCTACTGTAGCGTTAACTTCCTCAAGACACTCTATATCGGAGTTCTCGGCCTACTTGGCAGTGTGAACTCCTCTAGTCCTGCTTCTGATGCCTTCTTTCTTGAATTGGTTCTTGAAGCCTATGTCGTAAGCCCCGGGCTGATCTGCCATACCATTCAAGAAGTTGGACAGAGCGATGAGTATCGGTTCTTCATTGTGAACAGAGTGATATTCGAACCATTTGAATCTTATTAGAGTACTCATTTTCTCAATTATTCGCACTGATATGTCACTCGAGTGCAGGAAGTTAGGTCTTTACATATTCTTTATGGTGGCTACAGTATTGGACAATACCCCGGCGAATTTCACTATTTCCTTCGCATCTTCGCTGAACGCAGGTAACCTGTCGATGTTGACGATTTCATTCTTGATCAGATACGTTGGTCGGCCAAATCTTCTTTCTACCGCTGTAATAATCTCAATTGGATCGGTCTGTATGTACAGTAGCGCTTTAACAGCTTCCAGCGCTTTTCCTTGCACGGCTCGCCGTAGTCTCGTCACGTTCTGCACATTCGTGAAATTATTGGCCGTATCTTCATATGTCGTTTTGAATGCCGTCCATTCGTTTAAGTCTCCATCAAATGAATGTAACTCGCCTAGGTATTTGGGTGCGAATCCGCTTTGCTTGTTGCTGGTCTTGATAGCTTTCATGATTACATTCGCTAACGAAAGTGTTTCATTACACGTTGCCGCGGGGGGAGCCCCTTCGCCGCCTCCCCCTTGTGAATTACTTCGTTTTCCGTCACCTGGGTTAACTAGTCGCCGCGCTTCTCGACTGATGACTTCTCGATCCAGTCGGCTACCCGCCGCTGGCTGTCGCCCTCGTCTTCACTCGGGTCGGTTTCTTCAACTTGGTCATCTAGTCGAAGCAATTGGAATCTCGTAGCTGCATGTTCAGCCGCCGCTCGTGCTTGTTCTAATTTCAAGCGTTGAAGCTCCAGCTAAGCTTCTAATTCCGTTCTTCGGCGCGCTGTTCTTGAAGGTGCCACTGACGTTCCTTTTTTTCTTGATGTCCTCTTGGTGACGGTAACTTCTGCCTTTTTTTTCTTAGATTCTTCCGGTTGCTGTGTGACATCCTCATTCTCCTTGACTCTCTCTCTTTCCCCCTCACCCCCACTATTTGCCGAGGTTGTTGTTGCGTTCGTTTCTGTCGTCGTTCTAGTCATTGTTCCAGTTGTTGTTCTCGTCGTGTCTGTTGTTGCCGAAGAGTTTTCTGTACTCGTAGTGTTCCCTTCGGTGCTTTCTGCGTCCTTTTGAGACCGGTTCTTCATTCTTCTTGTATCCCGTCCCTAACGTCCCCTAATCCTAACGGTCCCTAATCCTAACAATCCCGCTCAAGGGCCCCTAAGGGATATGCTCGAAACGGGGATGGAAACGAGAACGCAAAGGATAAGAAGGTGTGTTCCGGCCAACAGAAGAATACGTGCGAGTCCAGGTGCTCAGGAACCGGGGGGAATACCCAGCTCCGTCGGCAGTGCCTATAGTCCGGCCCTGGGCTAAACACGCAACGTGCTGACACGACCAAGCTATACGGCGTCTTCAGAAAGACGACCGGCGATCCCACTTGAATGATGGCACCGTTAGGTGGTACGCAGTAACCCACGACACCAGCCGTGTGAGTTTGACGTTCTGTTATTTGTAGCACTTAACTCGACGCTGCACGACGCTTCACTACGCCACAAGATGTTTCACGACGCTACGCGATGTTGCACTACGCCACACGACGCTGCACGGCACCACACGACGACGCACGAAGTTACACGACGGTTCACGACGCAACACGACGGTTCACGACGCAACACGATGGTACACGACGACACGAGACGACACGGGAAACTGTCCGGAGACTATTGCTCCTCTCAGTGGCTCCAATCGCCGCTACAAAAATTCGCGCGGGGCTTTGGAGTGCACTGTATAAAGGGCGATGATGATGATTGGCCTATTGTGGCCGGACAGACACTAGGGACATTGTGATCACCTAACCAAACCTTAGTGGATAATATCCTGATGATAGTCCCACCATCACTGGCACTGGTCTCCAAGCCTGGCTATCCTCTTTAATGGAGATCCCTGCCGGGTGACCTGCCTGCGATAGTGGGTTGGGTTATTCCTTGTCTTAGTAGACCTTTGAGCTTTGGTTTGTGATATCCCAAGCGACCTAGCCTTGATTGTGAAGCAAACTAGCTATGCCGCTCAGGATAATAGGCACTGGGTTGGTGCCGCTCTGGATCGCCTTCAAGACGTCGTTGAGGATCGTGATCGCAGCAGATAACGTTGCAGCGCTATCCGATCCCAACGACGTCGAAGGTAGAGCTGAATCTGTGGGCGCTGTGGCCACCGACACGCTTGCTGTTGGGCAAGACGCTGGTGCCACCTTCGACTTCTTTTTCTTCTTCTTCTTCTTTTGGGAAGAAGAAGAGGTTGTACCTGGGGGGGCGGGGTCCCTCGGGCGAGGCAGGTTCGCCGGTGCCATTAGAGTCGCCTGGTCCTGGGAAGCCTGGATGATATTAGGCTGGACCAGTTGGCTGCGAGTAGGGCGTGTCGTAAGCGCCGATATGCCCGCCGTACGATTGCGTACCTCCCTCCTGTAGACAGGACACAGTGCGTTATTCGCAGTGTTCCCCTGGCCATAGTTAGCGCACGTAGGCGGGTCTTCTCGGGGACGGGGACAATCTTTGGCAGGATGGTTCCCTCCAAATCGCACACACGCTATAGGGCGGTGACAACAATGGAAGGAATGCCTAAACTGCTGGCACCGATGACATTGCCAGCCCCTTCCTGCCTCTTCATGCCTCTATCCGGACTCCTATAATAAATTCTTTCTAGAATTTTCTCCGTCCTCCGGAATTGGGCGAAGAAAATGCATCCGGGGCGTCCTTGGCGCGCCCGGATTTGGCGGATGAACTCGGGTTCGAATCCTTGGGATCTGAAGGCATCTACGATGTCTTCTGGAGCCGTGTCTAGCGGCAATCTCCGTATTGCGACCTTGACCCCCCGTTCAACCGGCATCGAGTACGAGAACCATGCTAGGCCCTCGTCCCGCTCGAGTTTGGATATAAATTTAACGTGATATGGAATTGCTCCGGTATAAATTGACAGTCTTTATAAATCATCGAAATTCTTTTTATTTCTGAAATATTAATTAATTTAGGTTTCCTTCACCGCTGAAAGCGTAGTAAACCACAAATTTAAAACGATGCGAAAACTCTCCCACACTCACGTCTGACAGTTTTAAACTTAAATATTTCTGAAGCTGTACATGAAAGCTACATCGATTATGAATTGCAAGTCTGGGATAGATCTAGTCTTTATTTCGTCGCAATTCATCTCTAACAGAAAACATAATAAGATTTCCTTTCGCATGAAAATTAACTTTACTTACCACTTTCTAGAAAAAATAGTGTTCACTGCATGTGGCACTAAACGTTATTAACAACATATATTATATAATAAATAAATTGATTATCATAATTTCCCTTTATAAAGTTAGCAGGATGAATTTGACAATTTAATTTACCGATTAACGAGTTATTGTATTCAAACCTAGTACCTATGTCACAGCAGACAGTAACGCCGGTTACTGTGCCAACTGGGCATGTGTTGCATTGATAAAATTTAAATACTCATAGACTAAATAACTAATTGACGGAGATAAATAACCTAACATAAGGATTAAAACATTTCCCTCATAACAGCAGAATTCGATTTAGAAAAATGAAGTTAGTGTCAAAATTACACAGGAGAAACCTTTTTAAGTTGACTTTGTTCCAAATAATTGAAATTATTAC